>KN484592.1:43562-65799 GCA_000787095.1 Periophthalmodon schlosseri
TGACGACAAAGAAAAACCGCGATAGAACCCCCCCCCCCCCCCCGGTCAGACAGAGATCGGGCTGTGTGAGCGCATGGAGGTGTCTGCGGAGGAGGTGGAGGCGGAGGAGGAGGGATTGCCTGGGGGTGCCTGCCGGAGGATTTGACCCGTTCCCTGGCACTGCGATGGAGCGTTCTTTCCCACACTACGCTAGACGTGCTCAGATGGAAAGCGTAGGGCCCATAGGTGACTGGAGACGCACTGCAAAAAAAGACGAAGGTGAAAATGATTATGGTTAGCGTGATGACGTTGAGTCGGGGAGTTTGGACTAGTTAAACGCGAGTGGGTGTAAACCGTTGGAGAGGTCTGAAATGACTACGTTCACACTTGCGCAAACACGAAATCAGAATTGGGACTAAACTAGGACTATACCAGGACTAAACCAGTCTAAATCAGAACTAAACTGTTAACTAAACTGTGAACTAAAGTGTCAGCCTTGGTGGTGAGTTCCTTAAATGTTCTTTTTGCTTAAATCATGATACAAGTATTATTCAATATCAAATGATCAATATCAAATGATACAAATAAATATTCTTGTTATGTAAATATGTCATTACCGGTCAAAAGTTTGGACACTCTTTTTTATTTTGTCTTTATTTTCATGATTCTCACTGAAGGCATCAAAACTATGAATGACACATGTGAATATAGTAAATTAAAAATAAACACAAAATAACACCAAACGTGTTTAAGATTTTAGATTTTGAAAAAATAGCTACCCTTTGCGTTGATCCGTTGATCCTGACATGGCACACCTTGAATTGAGAAACCGTCAAAAATATATATATATTTGGAGTTATTTCACTTTTTTCTTTGCTACATAATTCCATACATCTTGCTTCATATATTTGATGAATTCTGTATGTATCTAAAATGTATAAAGTAGTAAAGATAAAGCAAAACAACACTGAATGAGTGTTGGAGTGAGTCCAAACTTTTGACTGGTAGTCTATGCTGATATAATTCACAAAAAATAAAATTAAAATAAATAAATAAAATTAAAATAACTACAGAATTTAAGCATTTTAGTAGAAACAGAAACAATGATCTGCCTAAATTAGAAATAGAAACATAAAGCAATTTGAGCTACTTCAATACCACTTCATATTTTGGGTTCAAATAATATTCCTTTGTTGCACCATGAGTCAAAATATCTTCCACACTTGCAAAATTGTTAGAATAAGTTAAGAGAATGAGTCTAAACAAATCCTAGACGCTCAAATTAAGACCATTTCGACTCATCAATATTTCATTTTTTGCAGTGTGTCCTCGCGTGCTGCCTGAACAATCCGGACATTGTGCTAACGTGCTCCGTCTGCTGCTAGCTTACCCGCCCAAAATAAAGCAAATACTAATAAAGCGTTTTTTGGGCGCGTACGGCGGGGGCATCGCGTCACGTCCACTTCCCCGGCCTTAGAGCATCAGAGCCTGTCACGCGATGCAGGCTCGGGCCCTTGATGGACTATTTGGTCGGATATTTAATACGCTCCCAAAGATGAAAGTCCCCGGCCTAATAAAAACCCGCTGTGTTTTGCAGCTTTAATGAGTTTCCATGGAAAAATATATAATTTGCACATTAGAAAACACCGTATTGATGCTACAGGCGAGACGGGCTGGTACTGAGGGGGGGTTAGTGTTACAGCGCGGCGTTCAGGGGTCAAAAGGTAAAAGGAGTGTAGAAAAAGGGGTGGAGTTTGAGAGATAGACAAAAGACAAGGTGTTCAAGGTATGAATTAAAGATTTTGAGAGTACATGACAATATACCATTATCATACAATATATGCATAATATGTAGTACAAGGTAGTAACTGAAGAATGAGAATGACTCATATGTCACTTTTGTGGATATACTTTTCTTTTTTCTCTTTCAGTGTTTCAATACCATCATGCAACAGGAGCCGTTATTACGCTGTTTACTGATGTTATAATGTTGTTTCCTCATCACAAACATACCCGGAGATGTGTTTTATTTCATTCACCCATGTTTAACACAAACCCTACATATTTACGCTGAGTTCTTCTCTCAAACAGACAACACTCTGTTCTACCTTGTGATGTCATGTGGTAATACAGGAAGTGCTCTACTGTGTTTTTAAAATTCATACACTTTCTCAAGAATCATTTGGATCATTTCAGCTCTGGAATTGCCCATCGCTACTGAACAAACTGTAAAAGGTAGCTGTTAACTTGAAAACTACCGCTACATGACATCACAAGGTGGAACTGAGCTGATTTTGAGCTTTGGAGATGCAGACAGACTAATAAACCAGGATTACTGAAACATGTGTGAGTGAAACAAAACACAACTGTAACATACTAACATGGCTTAAAGCTCACAAGAGTCAGTTTTGCGGAATATAAAACCTTCAATTTTCTTCATTATTACTATTTTTTTTGTTAATTCTATGACATAATAATACTATATAATAACAGTGGCACCAGTACTGACCAGTTTTGCGTCAGTCACGTCCCCGTTTGCCTGTTTTCCTCCTCTGCTGTACAGAGCGTGCGGGTGATTCTGATCATCGAGAGGAGAGAGGAGGTACTGGGCGGGAATAGAACCATCAACCCAGCAAATATAAACTCTGCTCTGAATTATTCACTATAACAGCAGAAAGTGCCATATCTGTGAGGAGAGGGAAGTTGTAACAGTATCAGTAGGTCTAGTAGTAGTAGTGGCTGTTGTGGTTGTAGCACTAGTAGATGCAATACAAGGCCTATAGTAGAGGTAGCAGAGATAGTAGTAGTTGTAGTAGTTGTAGTAGTAGTAGTAGTAATGGGAGTAGTGATTGTAAAGCTTGCAATAGCCCTGTTTGATAGTACAATCCGCCTTTGTTGGCGAAAGAGTTTTATAAATCTGACAAATATGTGGATTGAGTCACTGTGGTACCAAAGTAAAGAGATATCCCTGGAGCTTTGCAAAGGATCACAAAATAAATTTGAGCCTAAGACAAACTCATGTACAAACTCATAAAGCAACTTTCTAATCCTTAAAGATTTTGATTTTTACTTAAAAACATGAAAAACAGAACTAGTTCATTTTAAGCGGTTTGTAATGGTCCAAACGTGTTCCTCACTTTCTGAACGCATTCCTAGCATCCTACGGGTTTATAATAAGCGCATTTCGCAACTTTCAGAGGCCAGAGTGCTGTTTGGAAGTCACTAGCATGCTAACAGTGCACCAGCCTTACTTCTTGGTTTGTGGATGATGTTATATTGACCCTAAGAGCTCCAAAGTTATTCCTTCTTACGCGTTCCGAACATCCGAATCATTCACAGCGATGAGTTTACAAGCACTTTTCACAATTCTCAGAGACCAGAGCCTAACGCTAACAACAACAAGCATGCTAAGGCACACTTCCTGAGTTTCAGAAAATAAAATGCTTTCTAATTAGACACACAGCCCGCAGCAGACATATTTTGACCTGAACCAACCGTGACGTACAACAAGGCAGCACCTCCTCAAATAAGTAACTTCGTTCTAGTTTTAGTGTACCCTGTTTTCAACAACCCTACCTCGTCATAAACCATAAGTCATAAAGTGGAATTACCCATATATCGCTGCCATCATGGTTTGGCTTTCACACTAACCCTACGATGATACACCGCCAAGGTCAAACCAGGCAACAGTGTGCGGTCACGTGATCGCAGCATTGACCACTCTGCTACATTCGGCCTCCTGCTCTTCGGGCCTGTTTTTATTGCTGTTGCACTCACTTTTCAATAAAACGCCGCCGCATGGATCCATAACTGCACGCCACTGCCAAGCCCGATCGCGTCTTCATCACCTTATTGTAAAACAAAATAAAGCAAAGGTAAGTAAAAGTAAATGGGTTTTCCTATTGAGTGTTATTGCACCAGGAGTGGCTGCAGATGGGTATTGATCGGTCCAATCCTTTTGGCCATTACCTCTGGGATGGCAATCAGAGGGCCCCACTGGCTCATGGGTAAACAAGCTTTCTGTGGTGGAGCAGAGATGGAGTGGAGATGGAGAGGGGTACGAGGGGGTGGGAGGAGTCCGGTGGCCGTTGAAAAAAATACGTCATTCATAGGCGAGACATGATAAGGCTGCAGAGCGGGAGGGAAGGGTTGGGGTAGAGGCAGAGAGGGCAAATACAGAATACATAACTAAACAATCATGTAAACCAGAAAACACTTCTATGATGTAAGCAAACAGACCCAACTTAAATGGAGTTAACTGCGTTTGACTCATGTGACCAGGGCAAGAATAGTTTGAAGGCCCAAGGCCTCGTTTACCCTAAACCTGGAATATTCCACAGAATAGCATTACATTTATCTTGCATTTTTTATTCTTTGTTAAAGGGAAAATATCATATTGAAGTTATTAAAAACAAAAACAAAAAAATTGTTTGTGAAAATCGTGCAGAGGGGAGCACTTTGTGCATTTGTGGACTGGGAAGATGAACTTTTCTCTCAACTGGATGTAATAAAAGTTAGATTTTTTGGCTTGTTCTGCTGTTGTGACGCTTTGACCAATCAGATTCAAATATTCATTATGATGTTCTGCGTTTTCCTGATCACTTTCAGCCAGAGCCATTATTACTAAATAATAGAGTGTAAAACTCACTTCAGACTGCTACACATATCAATCTGGCATGAGTCAGGTCATCATGGTGCATCTTTAACTTAAATTGAAGCACTGTCTTTTTAGTTTGAACTCCCAGTCACATGAATATTATTATTGTATGGTGTAACTGAATGTAATATTATGCACTGGCTAAAGCATTAACTGACCACAACTTTTTTACTTTATGTTTGAATTCATACTTGATGCATATATTTTTGTCTCCATAACAGTTTGAAGATTTCATATTTTTATGACTTTACAAGCTGCAGTAAGTGAAGTATATGCACCTAGCGTGCACACTTTGCAGTCCGGCACACCCCTCCTGTCTGCCTCCTCTTTGGTGAGTACATTTTCATTACCATGAGCTGTTCTGTGGTGATTCGGCTATGAGTGTGAGCCCTGTGCTGATCTAATGCCATTCCAAACTCATTACCTGAGCCGCTCGCTGCCCATTTACCCATCAGCCCCTGACCTTGACAACACACCAAGGGGACAGCAGCTTCTATAGCAGAGCAGAGCGGGTTAGGTTAGGGTTGTACTGCACCGCAGTATTTCACTGCAGAAACAAGAGTTGAAATATTTGTTTAATGTGGGATATGTGATTTTAGTAGTACTGACTGTAGGTTTCTTTAAAAACATAGATAAGAAGTCAATAGAACAGTAATAATGGAATTTTAATTAAAATACATTTTCCACTGTGAGTCATTCTAATAAAATACTGTTTATTATGAGGCAACTTTGATCTGAAATAACAAAATACATTTTCAGATATACCTTGAATCAAGTCCCTGTATGTAGGTCTTTAGCAGGAGACAGCCTATAGATTATGGGGAATGATTGCATGGGTTTGAGCTCTGGTGTAGTGTGGAAGTGGCCTTGAATTGTGTTCTCACATGTAAAACATCAATGGAACAGTGAAATGATACCTTTTTATTAAGGCGGGACATAATATATGATAAAGGTTGATTTTTCTTGTGAATTATTAGATATTGACAATTCCTAGAGGAATAGAGTTCCTAGAGTTTTGCCTGTCTCATCAACATATGGTTTGGTCTTGTCACAGGCATTCAAACGTGTTTCCAGTACCAACACCAACATGACCGATTATATTACATGGAGGTTTCATGGAAGACGGCCACACCTATGTGCATGGCATCAGTTAATAGTTTGGTGGTAATGTTTAAAGTGATAGTAATTCACTTTCTGGGGGTGGAAAGTCAACTGCATGATTCCATGGAAATAGAAAGTTAAAACCATACTGCAAAACATTCTCCCTTGAGATAGATGAGTTTTATTCCAAATTGTGGAAGATTATCGCCAAAAAACATTTCCTTGGAAATAAGCAGGAGAAGGCCCTGCTCCCAGACAAATAAGAGTCAGGTTTGTGGAGATGCAAGCCCACTCAGAGTGAGGACACACATTTTCATGTGCTATACAAACATCCATATGAAAAAACATGCTTTTATATTGACAAAAAAAGGAAAAAAGTTATATACTGGGGCTTGGTAATGGTATTGTTAGGTGCACCACTGTTACTGTTGAAGCACATCAAACCCTGTATTTGTTAAGAGTGTGCGGGCATCATGAGGGTGAGTCGACCACTGTCTTATTGGCTTAATAAAGACCGGCAAGAGACTGTTGTCCCTCTGGGTACAACCAAAGAATCGTGTTCGCCTGATATAATGGTCCAACGGTAATCTCAAGCAAACCAGGCCATATGAGACATGGACGATGGACCAAAATACTATCACTAAACTGGATGCGTCAAAGAGGTTATGAACTCTCAATCATATCTGCATCATGAGACCACTCTAAAATAAGTTTTATTAAATAAATCTATGGTAAACTGTAATATTGTGTCATATCTAAGTTCATCTAAATTGCAAGAATAACAATATTTAGTTATTAAAAGTTGTATTCGACATAGAACGTACTCAACTTCAACACAATATTTTTCTACTTAGCACATCCTCAGATCACAACGCCATGCGCATCCCCAACATTTGTTAAAATTAAAACATCTTTGTTCAGGGCTGCATGCTGGAGTCTTCATTAACACCACAACGGAAACCGAAGCGTACAGTTCCAATTGTTCTTGTACAGAGCCTCCAGTATTGTCAAACCAAGTTGAAAATTGCGTGCGTTTAATAATCTCGACAATCACGTTCTGCCTTCATGCATTAAGGAGGATTTCAGTTTCTGTCAGTAATATCAGGCAAAGTGCTTCGACTGCGTGCTGCTAATATTATAATAAGTATTGTGTCTTAAACCGTATGTTTTCTTCAAAGAGGAACATGGAGTAATTTCCCCTGTGTTTAGGCAGATCTCATCACCAATACTCGCGCCGATTTGCAAAGAAACAAATCAATTGGAACCTTATGACTTGTACAGTAGTTTACAGAACGGTACAGAGGATTGGATGGGATTTAAGCACGGCATTTTCACTCAATAAACTCTAAAGGAATTGCAAAAGTCAACCACAAAGACTGTATTGGTTCCTTGCTGCCAACTTGCTATACTTTGTGTGTGTTGCTGTCAGCCAATCAGTCTAAAAGTCATAACATGGTAGAAATCTAAAAAGTCGATGCTATCTTCAATATTATAGTCCCAAAAGATGAATGAAATGAAACTCTGGTTAGGATTTAGGCAGTGTTAATCTTGACAAGAAATTTTTATTTTGTTCTAGTTTTAGTATTTTGAGTAATGATTTAGTTGACAACATCTATAATGTTTCAAAAGAAAATGTTATTCTGTCAACTGTGCAAAAGTTTATGAAGCGAACACGTTTCACCACTCATCCAAGAGGCTTCTTCACTTCTGACAGGGTTCTGTAAGTCACTGCTTTATATTTGTTTGAAGGGAGGAGCTAACTACACCGAAACTAACACACCCTAGTTGTTTAGAGTAAGGACTGTCTGTTATTACTAAAATCAATTGAACGACCCTAAGGTGTGAATGACTATTTAAGCCCTTAATGGATTACCTATTAGCATACGCTGACTACCCCTATTTAGTCTTTATTTGAACTACGATAAATTGTATTGCATTGCTTCATGGGACATTTACAGTCGTGTTCCTTGGACGTTGAGTTTGTAGATAGTCTGGTCTGGGCCTCTGGGATTGAAAAGAGGGGCTCGTGTCTTGTCTCTAATTCTTCCCTTTATTTATTTTTGTTAGCAGCAGTGCTTTTAGTCAACTTTTAGTCATTAATTAGTTGGTCATTTTAGTTATTACAATTTGTTTTTATTACATTTTTATAGTTTTAGTGATGAAATAACATGAATCGACATTGACCAAAACTACTACAAAATAATATATAATAATTGTAGTTTAGTCAATGAAATTAACACTGTTTTTAGTAAATACCAGTGTAACTAACAGCTCTAAATGGTTGGTTCTGCACCTTTATAGAGGCGGTATTATGCAAAATTTACTTTTGGAGCTTTCTACCATGTTGTAACATTGATCCCTCATCAAAACCATGCCTGTTTGAGTAATTTTGCGATCTCTCCGGGCCATATTCGAACCCTCTTTACGGTTAGCTGTGAGATTTGTCCAATGCTCAGCCCAAAACCCTACGTCACCCGTGCTCCCATACGACAATTTTCCATAAATATACAAAATCAGGATACAAAACTGTACACAACAACTTCACAAACTTGATTCAACGTGCAGTAGTTTCATTAGCGGGATGCACATTGTTTGTGTTGTGATAGCGCTCTGAAGGGGGAGTGACTTAACATGGAGAGCAAAGGGAGGGAGGACTCGGAGCATCAGTAACAAAAGTGAAACTTATAAAACATGTTAACACATTGTTTTCGGTGGAATATAGCATTTCAAAACAATAAAAGGTAACACATGGTAATAAATGATGATCTAAATATGTTATGTGTTAGCAATTAACAGAAGTAAAATACCTCCTCTTTAATCTATTATAACCCATGTGACCTCTCAACATAATCAATATCATCATCATCAATATCAATCCATACTACTTGATAACTTAACAAGTATCATTGATAACCGCACCCAAACACTAGTCCAGTCTCTGTACCACTATACGTAAGCGCATGCAAAACCACCCGACTAATTATGCTTCCCTTTTTTCTTACACTCGTTTCCTAGCAACAAGCTCCCTGCGAATCCGCACCTCTCGTCTGGTAAGTAACCTCAAAGTAATCATTTTTCCCCCCCATCTCTATTTCTGCACCCATTTTCATATGAGATACATGTGTTCTGCCGGTGACCTTTACTTGATAATATAGGGCCTTACCTGTGTCAGAAGTAGACATGTTAACACGAAATCAAGACCTCCGCGTGGGCCTTGTTTTGGATTGACAGCAGTCCACCGCGCAGTGATTAATCCGCGTTTTTTCAGACTCAGGAGAGATCGAGATGAAGTACGCGTTGGGAATCCGTAATATGCGGGTGTCATATCGAGTCAAATCGAATGCAAATCACTGGTACAATTGAAATGTCAACTTAAACAAGCCGCGCGCCCGGTCTAACTGCCCCCCAGAAGTCATTTAAAGTCATTTCGTCGATTGGGAGTAGCGCTAATCCCTGTTCATTTCCGTATAGTCAGCCAGGTAACGGGGAGGCGAGAATAAAGGGGGAGGTGGGCAAAAGGGGGGTTGGGGTTGGTTTTATCGGACTGGAGAATGTGCTGTGTTGAGGTATATTTCTCAGATTAATGATTTTGATATTACCAAGACCTCAATTATAGCTAGCGGTCTGTTAAAGTGCATATGACAGGTTAGAACTAATTTCACTAAAACATAGTTAAAGCCCTGTACCCAATATTTTTTTTATGTGTTTGAGCAAAATGTGTCTTGCCCCAGTACAGATATATAAGCAGCTCTTGAGGTCAAAATAAATCCACTGCATTCTGTCTAATTAGAAAGTGTTTATTGTCTGATAATCAAGAATTGCGCGTTAGCATGCTAGTTATTGTTAGCTTTACTGCAACAGCAAAACTCCACTCTCTTTAAAGCTGTGAAAAATACTTACGGAATACGTTTGGATCACTGCAAACTGTCTAAAATTAACTACTAAATGTAAATGTGTAATTATACCTAGCAACCATAATGTAAACAAGGGACTAACCTGCACAATAGTTATAACTAGAAGAAAAATGATCTTTTTATTAATTTATTTTGTTAAATGAAGGCTTTATGATAAACATTTACCACAGGAAGAAGAACAGGTGCGCTGTTAGCATGCTAGTTGTTGTTGGTCAATCTAATCTTAATATTGCCTAACAGTAGCTGTGCCATCTCTGATCCCAAAACACCTACACCCCCCTTGCCTATAGTGTATTTTCTGTTGGAAAAAAATGATGTAGGCTATGAAAGGGCTGTGAGTGCCCAAAATTACTTAAAGGGTCCACATTACGCTATTTTCTGTGCTTTGCTTGCAATGTGCTTTCCTCATCAATAACATACCCAGAGTTGTGTTTTGTTTCATTCACACATGTTCAAAACACAAATCTTGCATATTTAGGCTGAGTTCTTCTTTCAAACAGAAAACACTGTTCCACCCTGTGATGTCATGTGATAATACAGGAAGTGCTCCACTGTGTTTTTAATTTAATTCATTTATATTTATATAGCACATTTAAAAAACAACTTTAGCTGCCCAAAGTGCTTCACATAAAAAGTAAAAAAAAAAAACACACACAAAAAGTCACAAAACAAATATACAAATACAATACATAGGCAAAGAACAATAAAGTAAGTATTAAATGCCAGGAAGAAGAGGTGGGTGTTTTTTAAAGTCCATACACCTTCACTAGAATCATTTGGATAATTCAGCCTTGGAATTTCCAATCTCTACTGAACAAAAGGTTGCCAAACAAACAACAAAACAACAACAACAACAAAAGCTACCACTTCATGAGATCACAAGGTGGAACAGAGCATTTTGAGCTTTGGTGACAAACTATTATGTGAATGAAACAAAACACAACTGAGGTAACAAAATTTTAACATGGCTTAAAGCTCACAAGAGTCAATTTTGCATAACATAGGACCAGTACATACAGTTTCTCTATTTTCATTCAAAAAAATTCAGAAGTTGCAAAAAATCCATAGAACATCTCCATCTACAGGTAAGACCGACGCTCCGGATCTGTCGTGTGTGCGAGTCTTATATGGACACATGGTAAATGATAGGACAAAGACATAAAAGGGACACATAGTTCTGCTCAAATTTATGGACTTGAAAATGAAGTGGCGGCAGATGTGTCTAGAGGTCATGTCCATGTTATGGTCTGGTGACTCCGCCCCCAATAACACATGCTGATGGCTCTGATTTACAACATAGTGCCAGCTAATGCAGACACAGACGATGGGTGATATTATGCTAAACTACCTCTTTTAACATTGTTTCTTGATCAAAATTTTACGGATATTTTAAGCTTTGTTTTTATAATTTGCGCATGTTTCAGTAATCCTGCATATTCCTGTGCTCAGAACCGTTACACCTACCTCTACCGCTGTAGCACCTGGAGTCCTAACACCCGCCACCTTTTTTACCATTTTTTTGGACATACTTTACTTAAATAATAGATTTGTTATTTAGGCTTGTCTGTTCTTAATTTGGTCTTCGGTTCAGTGCTGATAGACTTATGTGAGGCCGCAAGTATTCCATATAATTAACACAGTCTAGTTTGACACTGGAGTCACAGCTGGATCGGGTGCAGTCTGAGAGGGGCATAAGTTACACAGGAAATACAACGAAAAGAGTTATCAAGCCTGAATTAATTAAAAAAAATATATAAATATATACATGCTACACAAATGCACATTTTATTGTACTTTTATATATCTTATTTTTGTATATAAATCCTGCTTACAATAGCTTTAAATCAATTCATCGCTTTTATAATTTGCCATAATTGTTATTGTGTCACTATTTCACAATCTGCAGGATTTCCCCAGCGGCTCCTCCCACGAATTTGATTAGTGATGACAATCTGCAGGATTTCCCCAGCGGCTCGTCCAATGAATTTGATTAGTGATGCCACATCCATCAAACACGGACAATATACCATACATATATCTGCTAATAAAAATAGGTACGACTGCTCACGGGGGCCCTAAACGTAGCCGGCAGAGTGGTTAGCCGTGATTTACACATGCAAGCGCGTCCATTCACTAAAACCACATTTACCTTGCGTCTTGCTAGCTTCTTTTCATTGACCCAGCGCTATCAATTTGCGCGCGTATCTCCTTCTGGATGGTCTCGCAGGTCAATTTGATCCATCCAAGCTGCAGCAGTCCAGGTTTGGTACCCCCCGGAGTGGAGGTTTAAATTGCCGGCCCCGTGGGAGTGCTTGTGGGGGCCCTCGGAGAGCCCCTGTCTGCGCGCTGTTCATTTGGAAGAGATAAAATGCCTGCATGAGTTATGTTTCAGCAGAACGCGAGATGCTGCCGGCAGTAATCGTGGCCATTTTATATGAAAAACAATGAGTGTCACCATATCATTTTAGCACCAATTTACTGGTGTAGAGAGAGAGCAGTCCCTTACTGTCAATAAAGAGATGGCTCTGATATATCTGGAGGTGTTTTAGTTTGAGAGGAAAACTGTAGAATGTCTTGCAACAATTAAGAAAAAGAAAAAAAAACTATAAGATATTGTTGGACCGTTGCATATTTGTAGAATAATTTACTTTTAAAGAAGACATAGTGTGCAATTTGGGGGTATTTAGTAGAGATAGACCGGGCTGATATTTGGACTTTTTAGCGTATCGGCTAACGGCCTTAAATCTCCAGCACAAGCCGATATTTTGTTTTGCTCAATCTGCTTCCTAAAAAGTACACGCAAAGCTTTATATTAACACTTTAATACGAAGAGACAGTTGCACGAAACATGACTACAGCTCTCTTATAAATTTGGGGTAAAAAAGGGCTTGGGGGGAGTTTGTAGTAAATTTAAATTACATCATTTGGGGAAAATAACCAAAATCGGCCCAAAAATATCAGTGCAGATATATTGATAGAGCTATTGGTTGCTCTGGATTTTAAACAATTGGTATCGGTATCGGCCATGAAAAACCCATATAGGTCGATTTCTAGTATTTAGTACTAAGCTAAAGCATATGTACGTCATGACTTTATATTTTGTTAATTATGAACCTTAATATAGATCTAAACAAATAATAGAAATGGGCCCAATGACCTGTTCTAACGATATGTCCCACCTCTTCATAGTGGCATTTTACCATAGCAATGTTTTTCCTGTTGAAAAAATGGCTAAGTGGGGTTTTTTTTAAACCAATATTTTTGACCCGGAGTCAGATTTTTTTGGAGGTGGAGATGGGGGTAGGTGAAAACAGAAATTCTGAGTAATCAACAAATGGATGGAAATACAGGATTAATCAAACAACACAAATACAACTCTGAGCATGTTAATGATGAGGGAACACTGTTATAAGAAAGTTAAAAGCTCATATTTCTCAGTTGATTTTAAAGGTTTCTTGTATGGTGAATGTAATGTGTTATGTTTTGTTCACCTGCGTCACTGAAATACACAAATCTGATTGGACGGTCGTGTTTGAGCCTGTCTCAAAGTGCGACAGAGGGAGTGGTGATCTCTGTTTAAAGGACGAGTACTAGGCAGGATTTCCGTCTAGGGTTAAGACAATACAAGCAAAACTATTTTTCAATTTTTTGTTGTTTAGTAAAAGAAAAATTCGAATCTTTCAACTGGACAAAAAGTTGTAGGAGTGAAGACGTTTAGCTGCTCATCCAAGCCGCTTCTTCAGTTCTGGTCAAAGCAGTGTCCACCAGTAATTTGACCAGAACTGAAGAAGCGGCTTGGATGAGCAGCCAAACGTCTTCACTCCTACAACTTTTTGTCCAGTTGACAGATTCAAATTTTTCTTTTGCTACCTGGATGACTGAGGGATTACACAGATAACGTTTTTGTTTTGTTTTTTTTGCTTTTTTTAGTTTTCTTCTTAACAGTTAGGCTTTTCGCTTGGGATAAATAATTAATCTAATCTAATCTAATCTAAACAGACTGGAGATTGATGACATGTTTTGAAGCACAAGTGTAAAGCTCCCCCCTGTGTCTTTTCATGCCTCTCAAGTCCTTCCTTTGTGGCGTCTATTGAACATCCCATCTGCCGCACATGGACACAAAAGAGCCCACCCCAGACCAACTAATCCAGGTCCAAAAAGGAAAAAAAAAAAAAAAAAACTCTTTAAGATCATTGTAAAACTGCAGAGTGGGGTATATGAAAATTAGGCGGATGACTTCTGTAGCTATAAGAAGCTATTGACATTCACAGGCACAGAAGAGGCATAATTTTACATGAGTTTGGGACTGTGTAAGCTGCTCTGGATGTTGGACAAGTCAGAGGAGGGGAGAGCGGCCACAGAATTTAGTATGATGTCTCACTAATGAGGGGGCATTACACTTCTATGGGGTATTAATTGTTAACACATAACATATTTAGAGCACCATGTTACCTTTTATTGTCTCAAGCTTTGAGTCCCCCCCTCCCGTTGCTCTCCGTGCTAAGTCACTCCCCCTTCAGAGCGCTATCACAACACAATCAGTGTGCATACCGCTTATGGAACTACTGCACATTGCATCGGGTTTGTGAAGTTGTAGTGCATTGTTTCGTATCCTGCTCTTGTATGTTTATGGGAAATGGCCGTACGGGAGCATGGGTGGCATAGGCTCGTGAGCGTTGGACAGAATCTTACAGCTAACCATAAGGAGGGTTCAAATAGGGAGATCACTAAAATACTGAAAGATGCATGGGTAACATATAAAATCTCTTCAGGTGTGTTTTTGATGTTATGTTGGTACAATGTTATACCATGGTAGAAAGCTCCAAAAAGTCGATTTTGTAGAATATCCCTCTTTAAAATTATACAGTTGCTCAAGTACTGTGTATCTTTTTCATTTATAGATTTACTAAGGGGTAAGAGAAACCTTTTTTTTTTACTCAGTTGCATTAATTGCAAAACTTAACAGTCATTCTTACTGTGAGCAGGGTCATCTCTCCACAGATCTGACTTGCTCTTTGGTCTGGTGGCATAACCTGTTTATTTATGTATGTATTAGATTGGGACAGTGCATGTTAATGGACAGACATAATACAACATGAATGTAAACACACCAGATTACCGTCAATTTCCATCCGTTGTCCCAAATGGCTGAGGCCAAAGAAATAAAATATTGCATACTCATTACACAATTCTCATTATTGCACAGTCCAAAATATTGCACAATCCAATCTTTGCACTTTGTCCCCATGGAGAAATTTAATGCCATACTGTGGAACTTTCCAGGCAAAGCAATAACATCTCTCTGTGGAAACTAGTGGCACAATGATTAAAGTTACATAGTGCAGCTTTAAATGCCCCATATTACGCTATTTTTAAAAAAAAATCTATGTTATAATGTTTCCTCATCAAAAACATACCTGGAGTTGTGTTTTGTTTCATTCACATGTTTAACACACAAACCCTGCATATTTAGTTCTTCTCTCAAACAGAAAACACGCTGTTCTACCTTGTGATGTCATGTGGTAATACAGGAAGTGCTCCGCTGTGTTTTTAAACTCCATACACCACTAGAATCGTTTGGATAATTTCAGCCAGTGTCTACTAAACTAAAGGAAAATGGTAGCTGTTAACTTGAAAACTACCGCTTCATGACATCATAAGGTGGAACATTTTGAGCTTTGGAGATTCAGACTAATAATAAAAGGTTACTCAAATGTGTGAATGAAACAAAGTACAACTCCAGGTATGTTTTTGAAGAGGTAACAACATTCTAACATGCATTAAAGCTCACAAGAGTCAGTTTTGCGTAATACAGAACCTTTAAAGAGACTATAAGACCTGTAAAAATTATTCAGGCCTACTCATTTAATGTAGTTCAAGTAAAAAGTACAAGTCACAGAAGTAAACCCTCCCACCTGCCCCTCCAGAGCGGTGCATGGTGCAGCGGACAGGGCGCTAACAGCTAGCATATGGAGCGGGTTATCACTTGTGGAGGTGCAGCATGTAGGACTCCATGATCTCATTAGGCCTGCTGACTGATAGAGCAGATTTATGGAGGATATGTGTGCCGCGCTCGTGTTCACCCGTCTGCAGAAGCTCCGCTCATTTTTCAGATTTTATTCAGTAGACTTGTACTTGGAAAATGCTTCTGGTTTAAATCAGTTTGTAATAAAAATCAGTTGAGCGTGACCGAAGTAGGGTTGGCAAAAGTATCAAAAATCTGATACTAATTGACGCTAATGCTGTTATCGAAACTAGATACTCATTTGAGCAGGTATCGATACTAAAAAAGTAAATGAACTTTTCCTGAATAGCTTTAGAATGATCTTGAGCTGTATCAGAACAAGTTTAAGACCACGTAGAAGACTTGTTTATGCCCATTGACCACTAACCTGGAACACTGGAACCTACTTGGATGACTGAGGGATTACACAGATATAAGGTATAAGTACTACGATTTTATGTTGAAAATGTCGATCTGTTGTCTAAATAAGGATATTGAGGTATCGCAATCTGTATTGAGTATCAAGTTTATCCCTTAGTATTGAAATTGAGTTTGAAATTTTAGTATGGTGACAACACTGGTCCAAAGTAAGAAAACTGTTACATCTAATTGTCCATGCATGTGTCCTCAGCTCGTTACCCCTTAGTCTGTTGTGCATTAAAAATATCTCAACTGAAGATAACGACATTGTACTTGTCCCCAATCTAGACTTTCGGTACAATATGAAGTGGCTACAGTGACATTGTTCTTCCTTAAACCTGAAGGTTGACATCTTGATTCCAGTTCCAGTTGGTGGTTGGAGCGTCCATAGGTGCAGATTGGCAGTCACACTTCTGTCTATCTACCCCAGGGCAGGAGTGTTTAGTAGTGTTGTCACGATAGAAAAATATCACTAACTCGATTTCCAAAGTAAGGAAAAGACTCGATACTCCATACAGATTCCGATACTAAAATGACAATAAAAATAGAAGTGAGTTTCAACATTAAATCGTAGTCCTTTCTTTTATATTACCATGTGGCCTTATATCTTTGTAATCCCTCAGTCTAGGTATTCTAAAGCTATTCAGGAAAGGTTCATTTTGTCCTGTGAATGTGACTTTTTTAGTATCAATACCTGCGCAAATGAATATCTAGTTTAGATACTAATTTTTGAATTGATTAGTTAGCTACATGAGCATTTTGCCTCCACCAAGTATGAATAATGTATGAAATTATATAAACCATATGAGATCAGCTCATTACTAAAATGCTAACCTGATTTTGGTTTTGCTTCTGAATGCACCACTTCTTTCAAGGCTTATAAGAACTAGTTCAAACGTGACTAATATTAAAAAAAAAAAAAAAAAAAAAAATCTGATGTCTTTTCAAATTAAGTCTTAATCTCCCGATCCATACCCCAATTCAATACCACATGACCGACTGCATATAATACCTGCCAATTACTCAAATATAACCTTTGCGCATCTCATAACCATCGGCGCAAATCTTCTTTCATGCAAGAAATTAGAATCCATCATATTTTTATCCAAAACAAACCACATCCTGTCAAACTCCCGGTCCAGCCGCCGCTCCCTCCCCTTCGGTGACCTTTTCCAGGGCCGCGAACCATCAGAGGTAATAAAAAACGCGGAGTCCGATGCTAAATGTGTTTAGATTTTAATTATCAGGCTGATCCCCACTGCAAATAACAGTACGGATCGATACAGGCTGCGGGGAAATATTCCATTGTGCATGCAGAGTGGGGATTAGGCGCGTCACTGCCTTCGCCGTCGCCAAAGACAGAAATCAAATTACGCCTGATGACAAGTGGACATCACAAGTAGACATCGAGCGGAAATCGGAAGGATACAAGGCACTGTTACAGTTATGGTGATATGGGGCTTTCTTGTTTTAAAGTCCTTGGGCTGGTTTGTGAAATAATCTGGAATGTTGTTTGAGAATTTGTCTGAATTTTGAAGCGAGATGTTAGAAGTTCCATTTGATGACATTGCTTGAGATTTGATGACAATCAGTTATTTGGGGATTTTGCTCTTGGTGTTGTTTCAAATAAAAACACAACGCCTCTCTATGTTCCAAGAGTCTAATGGTTCTGCCCCTTACCTGACAGAGGGGCACCAACTAGAGATAGATCGATATTTGGGCTTTTTAGCGTATCAGCTAACGGCCTTAAATCTCCAGCACAGGTCGATATTTTGTTTTGGTCGTTTTGCTGCCTTGAACATACACACAGAGCTTTATATTAATACTTTAATATGAAGAGACAGCTGCACTAAATGTGATACACTGCTCTCAAAGGTTTGTGGTTAAAAAAAAGGGCTGTGGGTCAGTTTTTAGTGAATTTATATTATATAATTTGGGGAAATTGTCAAAATTGGCCTTATAAATCGGCCCAAAAATATTGGCAGATTAGTTGCATCGGCATCGGCCATGAAAAAACATATATCGGTCAATCTCTAGCACCAACACATTCTTAAATCCAAAAATTATCATTATAAAAGTCGCACTTCTGTCTTTTCTGCTAGTTGAATACACCTATGATTTTCAAACTGTGGCCTGGGACACTTGGGAACCTCAAAACTGTAGCACCTGACTCTTTCTTGACAAAGATTAAATTTAGCTACAATTCAACCCCTCTCACCACCACTAACATTCATACTAGGCAAGATGGGTGAAGTGTCTTGCCTAAGGACACTTCACAGGTTGCACCAGAGCCACTGCCGCCCCACTGTGGCACCCGGTTTTCCCCGCGGTCTCCCATCCAAGTCCTAACCAGGGCCTTACCCTGCTTAGCCTCAAAGATCTGATGACATTGGGCATTGACTAAGTGGTATTAATCAAATTCAGCAGTGTCAGTATTTTTGTGTCATTTTAAAATCATATAGGTTATATTAAAATGAGGAATCTCTGGAATATGGAATCACAGAATGTTCCAGATGGGGACAGGGGCCAATATATGTAGTATTTTTAAAAGGAATACTGCAGGCAAAAATTGGCTGTAACTTTTTTTTTTCCTTCTTTTGGCTAAATTGTCATGTTGATTAACTAAACGCGACAACCTCTTAGAATGTTTGCGTGCCATCTGAACCAACATTAAACTTGTGTACCTTGTTTGGCTCTATAATAGCCCGCTTAGCTCAATAATCTCTTGGAATAACTTCAAATCAAGATGTCCGATTTGTGAGTGAACTCCGTCTTCCCTTTGTCACATGTGTCCTGATGTTTCTTTAGCTAACCCAGCCCAGCCTGAGAAAACAAAGGCGTTCATTTGGGCTGGGGGCTCGTGACAGGCCAGAGGTGAGCCCACAGTTCAGGCGAAGGGACACGTTCACACACATTCTGAGTCCAGTCTAGATCCAAACCTTGGCGATTTTATCAGAATGACAGAAAAGTTAAAAAAAAAAAATGTGTCATGTTTCAATTTTTTATTCCAAAAGTAGGATTGTTCTGATAACTTTAGAGGTCAACCAATGGAAGTGTGGCCTTACATGGACGAGAAGGAAAGACACGAATAGTTGCAGTCATTCAAATATGTTTTAAAGCCGATTTTTGACGAGTGGAGGAGACGCTGGAAATAGCATATGGGCTAAAACTTTCTATCTTTGTCTTTTCAGAAGAGAGGGGGATATTAAAGGGCCCATATGACACTATTTTCTAATCTATGTTATAATGTTGTTTTAGTCATGAAAAACATACCTGGAGTTGTGTTTCGTTTCAGTCACACATGTTTAACACACAAACCCTGCATCCATTATACTGAGTTCTTCACACAAACAGAAAACACTCTGTTCCACCTTGTGATTGTCATGTGGAATACAGGAAGTGCTCAATTGTGTTTTTTAAACTCCACACACCTTCACTAGAATCATTTGGATGATTTCAGCCCTGGAATTGCCTGTTTCTACTGTACAAAAGGTAAACGGTAGCTTTTGTCTTGACAACTGCTGCTACATGACATCACAAGGCGGAACAGAGCATTTTGAGCTTTGGAGATGTAGACAGACTAATAATAAAGGATTACTCAAACATGTGTGAACGAAACAAAAAACATCTCCGGATATGTTTTTGAGGAGGTAACAACATTATAACACGACTTAAATCTCTCAATTGCCAAATTTGCGTAAAATAGGACCTTTAAGCAATAGACAGGCAAAACTGCTAGTGTGTTAGCCTCAATACGGCAATAAATAAACTAAAATACCATGAGGTGAACACATGGTTATTGTTCCATCTCTATAGTAGAGCATCCAAGAATCAAACCCATCTCTCTTCTCTTGTGAGATAAAAGTGCTAACCACTCTGCTACACAATTACCCTGTTAAAAAGCTGCATGTCTCAATTCTTATCTCACACATGTCAAAAAAAAATTATAAAATACATCCTGTACTTACATTTTCACAATTACACGTCTACTTCTTGTTTTAGCTTGTCATCATTAATTTGCTCAAACTGCCTAATCCAATGTGTGCTATATATCTTCTGAAAAGTAGCACTCCACTCATCGCTGCGAAACTCAAGTTGACATAACGTAATCCATGCATCAAAGCACTATCTTTCACGTTGTTGCCCAACTTAGAACAATTATTTGCTCAAAGTATTCTGCCCAAGTTTTGACTGTGCTTAAGCATCTTAGCGTCCAATGTTAGTCCCGCTTGTTTGTGCAGGAAGTCTTCGTCTAAAGCGCTCCGTCTTTCATATAAACAACAGGTAATTACAGCAGGACAACCCCGGCCAAAGCCTTAAATATACAGTTAGCTGGATTCTGTCTTTTAAGCTACGTTCCCATCCAAATGCTAGCTAAGCCCCCCGTAGACGTCTTTCCTGACTCACCAAATCCAATCATTTTACATTGTTGCCCAGTGGTATGTCTAGCTTTTGTCATTTTGTACCTCCAACAGAGCTTTGGGAAAGTCGCTAGTGCACCTTCTCATGCCGTTAGCTACAGACTAACTTCATATTAGCTTGGGTTTATGAATGTCCCTAAGCCCGCATGTGGGTTCTAAAGCTAAGGTCTACTGTGCGACAACACGCAAAACGCGGAAATAATTTTACGATCCTGGAAATGAGTTGATGATTTTGGGGATGTCTTTTCGGTCTTGTTAATGTATGATGAGTGAAGGATGAGTCAACCCCGCTATGAAGTAATGAACTGAAGTGTAGTTGCTGAGTTAGAAGCCCAGTGCTAGAAATACTCAAAGGGTAGAGACGTTCAACAAAATGAAAAAACTGTCAGTATGAAAATTCTCAGTAATATCCTTTTTTAAATTCCCTTTAAATCATAGAGATGTAATGCCATGTTTGTCTTGTTATGCATTTTCTAAAATGTTTGTATTTTGTCCTATGCATTCTAATATTGCCTTTGGTTTTTAGGGGGAATTTTTAACATCTGGCTAATTCTGGTACATTTACAGAAATGTTAATTATTATCCCTGTTAAAAATGAATAAATAAATAAAACAAAAAAACTGTCACATTTGCTAATTTGGGTAAAAACTTTAAGTTATGTTTTTTTGTGTGTTTATTTGTTGTTGTTGTTTTTTTTTGTTTGTTTTTTTTTAAGAACAATACCAAAGACAGGTTACCTCCAAACTAGTGATTAACAATTGAGAAATAACTCATTTCATTACATTACATTTTTGTTTTATTTGACAGTTTATGAACCCTCCCCATACAACATGAACATAACAATGTCTGGATCTTCCAGGTGCTCCTGGTGTACCTCACCTAAAATATGATTAGCTCAGTTGGATAATCCTCCAGCTAGCTACTCCTGTCAACCCTACAGCTCAAGATCTGGAGAAGGTTCTGTAGAACCTGTGTGAGATTTTGTTCTTGGTTTGACAACTGAAATGCTTCCAAAATAGGTGTGTACCAGGCCTTAATTAGGTTTAGAATTAAATAATAAATAGTATTCCAGTGGCCAGTTGCTTCATTTTTGCTTAATTTTACTTGAATCATCTGACCAAAGGGAGGCTGCCAATCCGTGCTATGAGCCTCTCTGACCACCACAAATAATTGATTCCATTTTCACACACAGGCAAGGTAGGTTAAGTGTCTTGCCCAAGGACACAACAATAAAAAAACCCTTTTTTGTCTCAAATATTATTCCATATTAAACAACACATTCATTCCAAATCCAATACTAATACATTTAAGAAAAGTTAAAAGTATTGACAAAACAAATATTGAGAATACAAATAATTTCAACTCATATCATTCTTACTGTTGGACATGATCACTGTAGAGGCCTCACACTGTGCAGCGGAAACCACCAACAGACTCTGATCTCCACCGAACCCTACACACCCACCCCATATGACCGATAGCGCCAGTATTCCACAAGACAAAGACCAAACATTTTTCACTGTAACACATGAAGCTAGCGCTGACAGCCCGGAGAGCGCGCATCTAGCATAGCGGCTACGGTGACGCAGTACTCGGGTCGCGCTGGTCCCCCACTGACCCAAAACGCGGTCAGCTTCAAAGGCCGACGCACATCTGGTAGTGCTGTGGTCCCGGGGGCAGGTGGACAGAGAGGTCTTCATTTCAGCAGTGTGGCCGGGTCGGAGGGGGGTGTGGGGGGGCG
>KN484592.1:65856-88871 GCA_000787095.1 Periophthalmodon schlosseri
GGTTAACGGGGTTTCTGAAGGGTTAGTGGATACAGAGTCAAAGTTACCACAGCAAAGGGGAGAACAGGCGGGGACAAGATGGCTGTTTCCTGCGCTGGTGTGGACAAATTAACCGTGTCATTAATCTTTGGTTTAGAGGAGAGGGAAAGGACCAGGATTACATGACGTATAAAGAAGTTTGGGGGGGCTAAAGAGTTTTTGTGTCAACGTTTTTTAGAAATTGTGTATTTTTTGGAATATTTTTTCTCTGGGTAGACCTCATCATAAGCTTTCAACAACAATTTCACTTAGAGCCTGATGATTCTTAACTCAAAATTCATTTTCAAAACAGTTTTAAAACTTAAAGGCCCCGGTCTCCATATATTTGAGCAAAATGTATCTTACCCCAGTACAGATATGTTGTTTAAGCAGCTCTCAAGGTCAACATAAGTCTGCTGCGTGCTGTCTGCATCTAATGAGAAAACGTTTTATTGTCCGATAATCAGGAAGTGCACGTTAGCATGCTTGTTGTTGTTAGCTTAACTGTCACAGCAAAACCATGCTCTGGTCTCTGAGAGTTGTGAAAAGCGCTAATAAACTCATCGTGGTGAATAATTAGGATGGTCGGAATATATAAGGTGAGTGAGGAATAACATTTTTCATGTTTTTAAGACAGTAAAAATGAGGTACAACATCTTTAACCAGAGATCTTTATATTTATTATTAGATTTTAGAAGCTGTTTCACATTTTAGATGAGTTTTGAATTATCAGTGGCATTTTACTACCAAAAACGTTAGCACTGAGAAAATTTTGCGCAAGAAAAATTATATTATAGTCAATTTCAAACGTATTCAATTTCCTCCACCACATCTATTACTATTTAAAATGCAATTATAGGTAAGGATTTGTGGACAGGTAGAAAATGTGACACTACTGCCCCTCTCTTTATGTATGTGTGTGTGTGTGTGTATGTGCTAGCTAGCTCGTCTAACCTTGTTGACCACGGCCGGCTCCTCCGCTGCAGATTACTGGCAGGGCCGGGGTCAAAGGTCAGGCCTCAGGGGGAATAGTCTCTTTAAAAGGTTATCTGGCCCTCCATTTGCCACTCTCTGATGTGATTTCAGTTTGTAATTGTGTATGATTGAAATAATATATCATATCAAACAAGCTCTGGGGGTCACCTTTTTCCCAGGCTTTCCCATTTTCGGTCATCGGAGAGAAGGAAAACATTGGAAAATAAACATTGATTTTGGTTTAAATTTTTTGGAAAATCTGAACTTGATTTGGGGAGTTTTGACTAGTTAAAAGTCCTATATTACACAAAATAGATTATTGTGAGTGTTAAGCCATGTTATAATGAAAACATACCCAGAGATGTCTTTTGTTTCATTCACACGTTTGTTTCTCTTTTTGTTTACTACTCTGCCTACATCTCCAAAGCTCAAAATGCTCTGTTCCACCTTGTGATGTCATGTAGTGGTAGTTTTCAATTTAACAGCTACCGTTTACCTTTAGTTCAATAGAGATTGGCAATTCCAGGGCCGAAATCATCCAAATGATTCTACTGAAGGTGTATGGAGTTTAAAACACAGTGGAGCACTTCCTGTATTACCACATGACATCACAAGGTGGAACAGAGTGTTTTCTTTTTGAGAGAAGAACTCAGCCTAAATATGTAGGGTTTGTGTGTTAAACGTGTGAATGAAACAAAACACAACTCCAGGTATGTTTGTGATGAGGAAACCACGTTATAACATAGATCAGAAAATAGCGTAATATGGGCCCTTTAATAAGCACATCTGGATCATTTGATTTGTTTTATAGTTTTGTCACTATGAAAATTTCACCCATTTTGAGATGTTAAAATACAAAAAAAATTACTAGCAAAATGCTAGGTTCCACTCAGTTACCTCATGGTGGTGCAATGTGGTACAGTCCAGTTATGGCACCTCCATGTATTTTAAGCTCACTTCAATTGCAACGCTAATTGGCATCTCAACTTTGAAGCCAGCAGCTACTTTATAAGCCTAAATGACATTTCTCTCACTTCAGAGTTTTGGGCTTATTGATTCTGCAGAAATCCGTGATGTTTTTCAGTTCTCTGTGATTTTTTTCCCCTGTCTTTTTTCCTTGTGAGCAGCCATATTTGTTTTGATACAGACGGACCATGTGTGTGCCTGACTGGCTAATCCGCCTGTCAATCACACCCATCTGAACCCGGGGAGATTCACCGGTGACCAGACTCATATCTTAATAAAGTATTGAAGAAGTGTGTATTCTGGATCCCAGACAATGCTTTTACAATATAGCTGAACACAAATGTTATTAGAACAAAATCTCATACAGTCCCTTTAAAATAAAGTAGAAAAAAACAAGTTTTCCAAAACAAGTGACTGTATTTATAAGCCTTTAAACTGCTTCAGGTCAAATCCGTTCACCTTGCTTTTGTGCACAGAATCTGGAATGACTTACATTTTCTTTAAGATGCAATATTTTAAGCTCTGATAACAATGCTCTTTTGGATGAATAGAGCAAAATACATGTTCAAATATAATCATTTTTTAAACATGTGAAACAATAGGCTCATTAAAGGTGCACTGCATACGTTTTCAGGTGGAGGTACGCCATCGACTTGTCTCCATGGATATTACTTTGCATGGAATGTTCCACATTATGGCATTAAACTAGCATTTATTTCATTACAGTGTTTTTGTTGCTCAAAAATACCTTGGAAAAACATGCATTCTTACTGTGAGTGGGGTCACCTCTCCACAGAGCTAACCTGTAACTTGGCCTGGTCGAGCCACCTACTTGTCTCCATGGAGAGATAAGTTTAAAGCCATGCTGTGCAACATTCTAGGGAAGGCAATAACATCTCTATGGAGACAACCAGTTACTCGGAAACGACCCTACAACAAAAAGTTATGCAGTGCACCTTTAAATACTTAATTAAATCTACATAAACTATTTAAATTATGAATTCCAGTCCGTTTAAGTCATGTTTTGTTTTATCTTTTCTGTGTAAAACAATCATTAAAGAATAAACTTATACAGAACATATATTACCCTAAATGCAACTTCTGAGATGCAAATACGACAATTACCCTGCACAAAAAAAAATCTCCAAACATCAAATCAAAAACTATTTGACGAGACAACGCTTTCTTTGTTCAAGTCGCACGTGGGTTGGTTCTTCCTGCATTAGCCGGGCTCTCCATCTGCCTATGTGGAGCCCGTAAGCCCGATCAGCTCTGCGCTCCTTGTCCAACCAAAGCTCCGCTAAATCCACCCGAGCCTAATGTTTATCCGATGTGAAAATAATTACTCAAAAGTGTTTTTTCTTAATCCCCGTAATTAGAACGCTGAAAAAAAGGCAAGAGCCGTGTCACCGTAGCCTTGGCGATTGACTTCCCGGTGGTGGCTGGGTTCAGGTGGAGATGGGAGGGGATGAAGGTTAGATTAGGGCCTAATCCGAAGAGCAGCACAGTCTAATCTGTTATGATACAAGGATGATCACTTAAAAAGGTCTGGATCCAGGACTGGCCTACTCCACCAGGACCCGACTTAAAACTGCTTATGGTGGCTCCGGCAGCTGCTGTAGTAATGTCACTGTCACTCGCCTGGTTAAACTATAGGCAGGGTTTGAATGGAGGAGGAAGATGTCAACGTGTACACTGTAAAAATGAATGACTTTGTACTCGGAGGTGGTCGGCATTATGTTTAGCATTAGAATGACTCAGTTACGTTTACGTTCTACAAGTGACAAAAGCTTTATGTTGACAATATGAAATGATTTGATTTGCGTTTCTTGCACTGCTTCTTCAGAAATGATTTAGTTTTTCTTATGTTTGTCTATATCCTTTGAAAATACCAGAATTTGCGCAATAGGGTACTTTTGCTTTGTCCTTACAATTACAAGTCCCATTGCATATTTTTTTTAGTAAGAAAAATAGATTAATGTGTCCTCACTTTGCCTCCACCTGCTTTTTGCCATTGAAATGTTATTGCTTTGTATAATATTCAACCCTATGCCATAAATGTATCTATGTCTATGGAGAATGTTCCAAAGTATAGTTTTTATAGCATAGTTAACTTTCTATTTTCATGAAGTCATGCAAATTAAGTCACCAAAAAGTTACACAGTGTTGCTTTAAACTCAAATATAATGTGGTGTTGCGTCCATACAGTTACTCTTGCAATTACTTTTACTTAAGTAGCAGTATCCCCAAAAATGTTTGCTCTTACTTAAGACGTTCCCAGAATACTTACTACAGAATAGTACCTCTACTGGAGTAATATCATTTTTAAGTGACAGTACTATTACAATTTTTGGCTACGCTACCCCTCTCTGCTCGTACATAGTTATATTCACAAAGTTGAGTGATTCAAATTGGCTTTAATACATCCTATTCCTATTTCAAACTAAACAGTCTTTCCCGTAATTACAGTGTGCAGTAAACTAACAGTTAATAACTCATGAAGTAACTTGAAAAGTGCTTTGATAAGACTAATGCATTTTTGCCATCACAGTAATGCTAACAACAACTAGCATGCTAACCACACACCAGCATTACTTACTGCTCGGCTCGCGGACAATAAAAAAACTACACACGATACAGGCAGGACACAACGATCTCATTTTGCCCTTAAGAGCTGCTTTAACAGTATATGTCCTGGAAATAAATTGTATTTGACTATATGAAAAACAAATGGGAACAGACCCTTTAAAATAATATATTGTTATTAAGATTGAAGATTTTTTAAATTTTTTTTAACTACTCAAATAAATAGTAACGCACGCAAAACCTTGAATGGAGACAGCTTACCACTTTGCTAATGCGCTGGTTCATTTAGCCTTAGTCTACCTAATGTGTTGATCTGGATGAATCAAGATCTACAGACGAGTCCCTGGGCATTGTACTGTGACTGCCCATTGCCCATGACAAGCTGAAGGATGGGTCAAATGCTAACAAATTTAACCATCGAGGAGTTAGGTGTACGAGTAGCGGAAACCTTGTCGAATTACAAGTTGTAATTGATCCTGTGGTGTTTCCCTGTCTTTGTTGAACCATGCGCTGGCCTAATTCTTAATCCCAAACCAACACAAAGCATCACGTTACATTTTAAGCATTTCAAATCCGACTACATCCAAGAAAAGTACATACCCATTCATCAGCACAACATGTATTTGAAATGATTTACCACTGAAGTAATGGACAGAGAAAGACATCTTAATCTGCGCTGGTTTTCCATTGAGGCCGGAGCGGGCTTACAGTGGAAACCTGTTGTCATCCGCTAAAGCTCTAGATCAACATGAGCTCTGAGTGTGTGGCTCCGCTCGCACCGTGGCACGGGGGGATCTTCGGAGTCAGGGGCCCGACGTGGTGGCATCAGGGGCCCCTTATGGAAATCAGCGGACTCAGAGACACCAGGGAAGACCAGTGCTTTTCCCAATCCTGATTGTATTACCCCAATGGCTTGTAAATAGGTAAAATGACGAGTGTGTTCAAGTACTTTGATTCTGAAAGCTGCCATAGTCCCAGCGAATGTAATACTGATCTCGATAGCACATTGTTTAGTGTGAATCTGGTGTGTGAGTGAGTAATTGGTAGTGGAAAGGCCCGATGGCGCGGAATGGCAGCCTCGCTTCTGTCAGTTGATGGTGTCTTAATCAACCAAAGTTTGTATTACTTGGCTAATCGTTTTATTTAGAGTATAATAATGTATATGGCACAGCAGAAAAGAGAAGCGAGCGAGTTGAAGATTTGGTATTTAAATGTAAAAATGCAGATTAAACTCATTATTCACAAGTTTAATCTGTCTTTCTGCAGAGGTAAGTAGTTGTTTTTTCATGAACTCCCGCGCAAGTGTAGTCTTTTGAGTGCAATTTGGGTCAGATACATAGAGATACGCAATAGTTTTGAGAGATTTTGCCACGCCCCTTTTGCCTTTAGGCGACGAAGAATTTTTTTAGTTGACTACAGCCCTACAGCCGACCCCGGGGCAGCCGTGGCTAAAACATTACCTTATTACCACCCTGTGCGTCTATCATGTATAAATCAAGTGTGTATTTAGTGTTCCTCTGCCAACTAAAAAGTAACAATGTAAACAAACTGTACAAGTCATTCAAAAGTTTGGAAAACTGTGACCACAGCATTACACACTCCTGCCAGTACCGCCGTGTTAGCATAGATGAATGTTATTATGTTTTGCCCTTGGTTGGCAAATTTATACTTATTTTGACCCACAAAAGAGTGTGAGCACCCCCAGGGAGAGGGAGGGAGTGCGGTGTGGTGTTGGCATGGGACATGGTGGTAGTGGGCCTGGATGGTGGAGGCAGTGAGGATATGGAGAAACAGACTCACCGATGGCTGCTTCTCAATAGCATGTCATACGGAATAACACTTGGAAAATGGGGGCAGATCATACAGTGTCAAGTGGAGATACGAGGATACGGGGGGAGTACTGCAAGTTGACACAAAAATAGACATGAAAAATGTGAAATCAGTTTTTAATCAAATTGAAATATCAGACACGGAAGGCGAATGCAATGGATCTATATTAGATGTATAGCAAAAACAAAAAAAATGTCATTAATAGCCAATAGGAAAACTGTGTACGTTTTCAGTAGGGCCACTTGATTATGTAAAGAAAATATATATAATTACCATATTTTCTGGAGTATAAGTCGCACTGGAGTATAAATCGCACCAGCCAAAAAATGCATAATAATGAAGAAAAAAACATATATTTCACATATAAATCGCATCTGAGTATAAGCCGCACCCCCGACCAAACTATGAAAAAAAGTGCGACTTATAGTCCAGAAAATATGGTACACAATAACACAGTTAACAGACATAATAATTATTGATATGAATTAAGTTAAGTTAATAATTATATGTATTGTCAAGTTAACTACTTAAGAAAGAATGGATATTTAAATATGTATTAGCAATTTTTTTTGTCTTTTATTTTTTACTTACATATTTATTGTTTAAGGTTTTTTTTGTTTGTTTTTTTCTCTCGTTTCCTTCAGTAAAATATTCAAAAATTCCATTACGGCAATTTTATACAGCATTTTCAAAAGAGTCATGGAGTTTTCAATTTTAACAACCAGGAAAGCAAAATCATGCTATGCCTTAAAAGCTGAACACACGCTGTACCTGAGTTTTACTGTCTGAAAACCGTGAAAAATAGAACTAGTTAATTTTAAACGGTGGTTGCAGTGGTTCAAAGTTATTCCTCACTTACCTTATGCATTCAGAGCATCCTAATTATTCACGGTGATGAGTTTATAAGTGCTTTTCATAATTAGATGCAGACAGTAAACATCGGACTGCTTAGACAATAAATCTGTACTAGTGCAAGATGAATTTTGCTCAAACACATGGGGAAAAAAATTGGGCACGGTGCCTTTGAATGTGTATTTCACCTGCACGTGCTCTTTGCAACACAATTTAGGAAAAAAGAATGTCTTGTCTTGTTAAAGGTCCTGTATTATGCAAAACTGACTCTTGTTAGTTTAAGCCATGTTATAATGTTGTTACCTCATTAAAAACATACGTAGAGTTGTGTTTTGTTTCATTCACATGTTTGAGTAACCCTTTATTATTAGTCTGTCTACATCTCCAAAGCTCAAAATGCTCTGTTCCACCTTGTGATGTCATGAAGCGGTACTTTTTTAGATTAACACCTACCTTTTACCTTTTGTTTACAATAGATTGACAATTCCGGGGCTGAAAGTACCTAAATGATTCCAGTGAAGGTGTATGTAGTTTAAAAACACGGTGGCGCACTTCCTGTATTACCACATGACATCACAAGGGGGAACAGAGTGTTTTCAGTTTGGGAAAAGACCACAGCCTAAATCCGCAGGGTTTGTGTGTTACACATGTGTGAATGAAACAAAACAAAACTCCAGGTATGTTTGTGATGAGGAAACAACATTCTAACATAAATCAGAAAATTGTCTAATATAGCCCCTTTAACACTGATTCAATGTTGACTCGCAAGCACCTCGTCGCTGCCTCGCCTGGTCGGAAGCAGCCAACACGTTCGTAATTAGTCTCGTATTTACCCGGCTGCTTTATATGATAATACGGCCATGGAATCAATTTACGCATATGCTTATTGACATTTTGCACCACACATTGATCACATGGACATGGTCAGTTGCCTAAAAGCGCTTCATTACGCTGTTTGCTGTATTTTAATATGCCTGACTAGCTGCCATTTTGTTTTACTGCGGGAGATTGTGAGGACTCAAACCCTTCCAGACTGCTGTTTAGTGTCTATTGATTATTGGCAATCAGTGCGCGGCTTATCCATCAAGGGAGGGCGACATTCAAATGGAAGCTAAGCAAATTCATGACTTCTTTTTTACTTTTGTTAAACAACCAATTTATATTCACTAATGGGAGGTGGGGTCGGATAATGGCGACATAATTACAGCTGTCCCGGGTATGTTAAATCAGCGGTGGGCTAGTGCCGCTTGTAGCTAGCACAAATTATGAATGGGTAATCCAATATTATCATTATTATTATTTGATTTTGGTTCACTTTGTCTACCGCCTGATTTGGCCTTTGTAAATGGTGTATTGTGAGTATGTGTCTTGCCCAAGCGCACAACAACAGTATGTAGGTCAACTGTTTGTGATAGGGGTCTAATAGGTCTTTCTGAAGTGTTGTTAATCTACTGCTGGTGTACTATGCTGCTGCAACACTGTAATTTTCCTATTACCAAGTTAATTTCCCTGTTTATATTTCAGTATTTTTAAACAACCGAATTTAGATTTTTGTTCTGTTTTATGTTGATATTGTGATGAACTGTTGCAGTGTCTCAGGCAGTAGACAATTACCCACTAACACGAACGTTGCCGGTTTGATTCACTACTGTCATTTGATCTGACACGCCACCTTGTCTGTGAAGAGTATTATTTGCAAGTGGTGAGTGCTGTTACCTAAAATAGAAGTACTTCTCAACTAGTCCAATTCAAAATATGAATTTAAATAATAAAAAATATATTATAACAATATAATATTATTTTCAACTGCACTTGCCTGTAATGTTTCACAGTATGACATTAAACAAATCTATCTCTATGAAACATGCAGGTGATGCTACCAGGCACGTCTGTTCAGAGTAAGAATACATATTTCTCAAGAAATATTTAGTGATAAACCACCTCTGATTGAATAATAAGTAAGGCAGATACGTCTAATGCCATACTGTGAAACATTCCAGGCATATGAATATTACAATTATGGAGACTAGCAAAGTGGCAGACCCCAGAAAAGTTTCACATTGCACCTTTAAGCATTAATCATAAGGTAGAAATTATTTACAGTTAACATTCATTTGTGTTGAGTTTTGTTTTGCAACCCATTTTCGCATTTTGACCCATCAGTTAATATACAACATATGCCATAATACAGGGGTTCTTATGTAAAATAAAAACATAAATTAAAAAAAAATATATATATAATTCATTTAATTTATTAGACGCTTTTCAAGACACTCATTTTGCCTAAATATATAAATAACCAGCAGGTGAAAATGCGCTCGCTAACTGGCCACATGCTAGCAGGTGTCACGGCCTTGTTAGCTGCACCTGACTTCACACAATGATGCCCTCTGCAGCTTTTGTTTTGTGAAACTTGAAAAACTGAGTACGGGTGGGGGGGACAGTATTTAACGTCAGACTTCTCCAAATCTCCATCCAAATAAGCGCACAACCGCCCCATCCTTCCGCCCGCGTCCAACACTGACCACATGTGTCTGTTTACCACTTTATTTACCGCGGATTAGCCTCGAGCTTTTGTCAAAACGTCCATAATGGGAGCGTGATTACTGGTTGGGTGACTGACGCTCTCTTTTTTTGTTGGAATATAAAAGAATAAATATCCCGCTTAAATCCGAGGAGCTGGCAGGGTCCGCGCTAAAGCTGCCTCTCAGTATTCACCGCTGCGCCCCTCTTTTGCCGGCTCTTCCACCGTCCCGGAGCTGTGCTGATGGAGCGGGGAGGGGCGGAGGAGGGTTGGAGGGGGGAAAAGGATAGGGCCCGGTCGTTTGATGTGTTGATTGGGAGAAGAGTGAGGACAGCAGCTGCACTGAAAAAAAAAAACAAAAAAAAACCCTACCCCTTGGGGACGGTTGCCTTGATAGCTAAATGAAGACCTCTAGTGCTTTCTTGTTAGCCGCGAAGGGTCCGGCGGCCTCCAGCTGAAGCGCAATTAGTCGACGGCGGCGGATTTAGCTGTCCGGCGCGAGTTGGCGTTAGCTAGCTAGCGCCCCGGGCCGTGTCCTCTCCCCGCCAGCCCTTTCCGCGGCCTCTTTACCACTACAGAGGCGGATATCCTTCGTCGACTGATCCCGGCGGCATTCGCGATACAGCTGTGCGCGTCTGATTAGAGCTAGCCGCGCAAGCTAACCAGTTTGGGAGAAGGAGTGATTTCTTTCAGATCTCGGTTTGTAGCTGTTTGGGTCTGACACATAAAACAGTGGAAATTCTCCCTAGAGTTGCAGCTCGCCCATCAGTCACTGGCTAAATCCGGGCTGTCTGCGGAGGCCTGCTGGCACTCCGACAGCGCGCGATTGATCACTGCTCCAGCTTATGTTTAAGAGAAGCCCAATTTGTAGTCCGTATCAAGTCACTCGCAGAAGTAATTCCACTTTTGGCTGTCAAGAGTTGCAACTGTTCGCACTAGCTGAAGCATTTTTCATCTAAAGTCAAAGCAAAAACAGATTGGGAGAATTTCCTCGGGTCAGAAACGATTAAGAAGGTATCCAAATAAGTTGTAAATAGAACGTGGAAATTAAAAGTGGATTTTGTGATAATTCTTCGGGTAAAGCCGGTGCTGACAATGTTTCTGTTGCAAAATGTAGTGATTTTTTGAATGCAGCTCATAGAAAATGATATTATAGAGGTTGAGAATCAAAATGACACAAGTGACAAAGTAAATAAGCCAAATGAAAAGCTCATGGTGAGATCTATATGACGTCAACTAATATAGTACTAAAATATTCATGACGATTTTAGGGTTTTAAAAAGTACTTTACAGAAAATTACACAAAAAATTCACAGAAGTATTCACAAACTAAGATGGCAAATGACAAACAGCAATGGTTTGCTGCTTTCATTCACACAACTAAACAACTTTGGCACAAATTTTACAGGTAATTCAAATAAACATTCTTAGCCCCTGTCTGCGTGGAAAAATCATATACATTTTTTTCAATAATTGTGAAAATTCTGGTGTAATATTGTGCCCGTGGATATAGATCTTCACAAGCTTAAATTAAATATACAGTATTTATCTGTGTTCTCACCAAATATCGTTTAAGCAAGGAAAAATCACCTCATCCCTAAACTCCTCTCTTAGGATCTTTAATTAAATAAAATTAAGTTAACCCTAGATTGAAAATTAACTTTGCAAATGTGTAGGTCCAACTGCTCTATTCCCCAGTCCAAATATATTCTAGTATTTGCCCTAAAACATACATCAGTTTCTCATTTTTCCTTCTTTGACAAAACATCCGAAACTCCCAAAGACAAACATATGCATTTGCCCTCGCTCCCAGCTCTCCTCTCCCCGTCCTTCTGCTGCTAATGCCATGGCTGCAATGCAACATGGGAAGTTTGTGCCACTGCATGATGAAGCGTTCTATTTATATTAAAATGAGCCTGCTCCTCGGGGAGATATAGAGGGGGAATGGGACAACAAACACAGCTTTAGGGACCCGAGTGTGCGAGTGTACGCGAGCGAGGAGACGGTGACAGCGAAAACGCCTCCTCCAACGCTCACCCCGAGGACCCACGGAAAGATGTGTTATATGGACGGCGGCATCGAGGAGGGTCTGGTGGGCGGATCGGACACAGTAGGCAGTAAAATAACACTCACGGCAATAAAGTAAAACAGTTAAAACCATAACCACGACAACAACCTGTAATTTTTTGTTCTGTTTATAGGGCTCCACAATGAATAGCAATTAGCATGGTCACAATTGTCAAACCACAAAGCCAGCAATTATTCAGGGTATGAGAAAAAAAAAAAAGAAGTTCAGACCACTACAAAACATGTTCTGAAATGCATGGGATTGTTTTATTTGTTTAGCAGTTCGTATTTCAGTTTCTTTGAAAAGTTAGCGTTACTAGATGTGTTTAAAATGTGCAGTGTTGGCTGAATCCTGACTTGAAAACATAAATCGCAAACCTAATCACAAGACTTGTTCGAAATATATCAAGAATCACATTGTTTATAAATATTAATTTGAATACAGATTTAATTTTAAACCAGCTACTGTTGCTAACGCTAACGCTATCCTTCTAAAACTCTAAAACGGATTGTGCAATGACATCTTCTGAGCAATCAAAATTAATCGTTAAGATAATACTTGTATTTACATATCTGAAGCTAGTCCCATAAAAACATCCAGTTCTACCAGTGGCGCAAGAGCAACGGTCAAACGGAGACCACAAAATTGCTAGCAGATCATTTGGCTACGACTGGGCTTCACTGATCACAGCACCTAATTCATTTTATTTTATTTACTTATTTACTTTTCCCTCATTTACATTGTCTATAGCTTCTTTTCTCACTTACGAATTACTAGTACTAGCACTCCAAAAGTAGTACCCTCCAAAAATCATGGAAATATCACACATACACACACACACACACACAACACACACACAACACAGACTTGTAAATAGCTGTTACATCTACAAACCATGTTATGTCTTGGTATGTCTTGGTATGTCTTATCACCACTTGTCACTACTGTATATAACCGGTCAATATATTTGTCTGTCTTGCATTAAATAAATAAATAAAACATACATCAAAACCAGTACAAATATTCTATCTCAAGCCAACTAATCTAGATCTAATAAGTACATAACTCAACTATATATGACAAGTAAAATGGCAGCTCCTCCTCCACTACGCACCCTAAGGACCCACGGAAGACGCGCAATACGTTCGGTGACACTAAGAACGGCCTGGTGGGTGGATCTGACACAAAACACGATAAAGAAAACAGCCATAGTAGTAAATTAAGCCAGTTAAATCCACAACCACAACAATCTCCCGTAAAATGGCTGTTTTTTTCACCGTTAATGCGTTGACCAATAGTGAGAAGTGTGGGCTGACCTGTGATGGATTGCGGAGTTTTACCGTGTTTGCGCTGGTACTTTGTCAAAGCCGCTCTTTGTTAGTTTATTGACTACTGTCGCTATACTGTTTTTCCAAAGAACGGTGACACCCAAAAGGACTATGGGTATTATAGAGATAGTTATATTTCACACAGGGATGGTTTGTGTCATGTTACTGTTGAAAACGTGGGACAGCCTTTACAAAAGAAGATTAGGAAGAGACTGGATTTTCTAGATGTTTTAACAATGTGTGGCCAGCGTTTTGTTAAATGTTTGAGATGTGCCTTGTCTATTCTGTTCCACTGTATTTTTGCCCATATTTTTTTCATCAGGTACCTTTACATCATCGTTCTCTATAGAACATTCATATATTATTTGACCAGATCAAATGTGCTGCCTGGCTAGCTGTAGTTTTCTCCTGTTCCATATGAAGAAAGCCCATATTGTTTTGCTTTGGTTTCCTCTGCAAAAATGAATAGGAAAAATCAAACTTCAACCGAAGAAAAATTTAAATAAGTAAACAAATACCACATTGTTATTCCCAGCTTTAAAAACAAAACAAAACAAAACAAAAAAAACTACAAGTTAATATTTATAATTTTGAATCATTGTCACTAAAACATCATCAGAACATTTGCAATATTGTACAGAAAGATGATTAGTACGCAGTAGTACAATATATCTAACAACTATATGGTTAATAAATGTAAAAAAAACCCAAAAAACTTTAAAACTTAAGGTAACAAAATGGCTAATTGTACAGCTGCATGGTAGGCAAAATCCTCATCTCTAAAGTCTTGACATTTCTGTACATGGCTCCTCGCAGAATCTCTATGTGTCTAACCAGGCACTGCTGGAAAAAAAGACCAATCTTCCCAACAACTTGCCCTAATAACCTATATTATGGCAGCCGCATGGTAATAAAGGCCAGTGGGCAATAACAGCTGGCCTTGTGTGGCTGCAGAGTGGAGCCAGAATGGACCGCTCCATCCAGTTAATTAAGCTCAGGGGTGAAGGCGTTATTTGTGGGAAAGAATCCAATTATTTTGCCTCTCCAGCGGCGGGCGGACGAGGAGGGCTTGTGTGCTGATGAAGACCATGATGAGACCACTTCGAGGCCAGATAGCCTCTTGAAGACTTAAGGAGTCTATTCTATTGTGGTACCCGACAGGCGCGCCCGCTCTCCCCCCACTATTTCTTAGATTAGATTAGCTGGTCAGAACGTAGCGGTGTTTTTACGCACTTTTATGCTGTATAAAGATGAATCATGTTTTATGTGATTTTGAGTAGTTGGGCTTAGTTTAAACTAATTTACTTTGTTTGTTGGAACTGGCTGAGCCACACATTTTAGTGTTCTACTGTTTTTTTTATGAAACCTGGTGATTGTCACAAATTTTCATTAACAATGTAAGACAGTACCATTCCTATATAAAACCATCAGCTTTGAAAAAATCTATTTACCTTTATTTAAAGAGGGGGTATTTTACTTCCATGGGGTATTAAAAATTAACACACACCATATTTAGATAACCTTTTATTGTTTTGAAAATGCTAAATTTGCTCAAAACAACATATTAACATTTTGTATTTTCATTTTCACATTTGACGCTCTGAGTTTCCCCTCCCTTTGCTCTCCACTTTAAGTCACTCCCCCTTCAGAGCGCTGTCACAACACAATCAGCGCGCATCCCGCTAATTGCATCCCGCTAATGAAACTACTGCACATCGCAGGTTTGTCAAGTTGTTGTGTACAGTTTTGTGTCACGTTTTTGTATATTTATGGATAATTTTTTTTGTGGGAGTATGGATGACGTAGGCTTGTGAGTTGAGGATTGGTCAGAATGGTCAGAATCTTACAGCTAACCATAAGGAGGGTTCGAATAATGCCTGGGAGAGATCGCTAAATTACTCAAACATGCATGGATGACATCTAAAACAGGGAAACAAAGGGAACAAAGTTATAACATGGTAGAAAGCTAAAAAAAAAATTTTTTTAAATTCCATATGGCCCCCTTTAAAATGTAAGTTGACAGTAAAGGGTTCATTTTAAATCAGATATCATTGTTTAAAGGATTGTTCTCCTAAGTGTCTTTTTATTACATCATTATCATCATCATCATCATCTTTATTTTTTCCAGACATTTCTGTTTTAAGTCAAGGAAGCAAATCAAAGAGCACAAAAGGAATAGGCAGAAGCCTGAGCTTATGACGCCGACCCCTTTTATACATTATACAAAAATATCAAATAACCTTAATATGTAAATAAACCTAAACTTAAAATTTAAAACCTAAATTTTAAACATACACTCATTTTCCAGTGTACTTGAATGAAATCATGAAATATACTAAAATACCGCGCGTATTTCTGCCAATCTTGGTGGGAAACTCCAAAAGCATTAAAAATAAGGGAGAGGCCGCTTAATTGTAGCTTCAAAGGCAAATGGGGCTTATACGAAACAAAAGAAGCAATTAAAATCTGAAAGCTTAATTACTGGTTGAACATAGCCAAACAGACCCGATATCCCTGTCTGCCCAACCCTTATACGAGACGATGTTGCAACACGCACTTTTGTCTTTCTTGGTGCAATTAGGGGTCTTAGGTAGAGATTAAGACAATGTAAATAGTTGGTTTTTAAAGTCTTCAAAGCAGCCATTATACCTTTGTGTTAGTGTAAAAGATGTAGTTTATGAATCATAGCCTTGTCTCTTGTAATGTTTATATTTTAAGTAATTATAACCCATTCAAGGTAAATTTGTTGCAACACTATAATCAAAGGTTTAGAAAGTTGTAATGTGGTCTTTCTGGAATGCGATGGTTTTTGGTAGAAGAACCGACATAAAACGTGCAGGTTGCAACTAAAACAGGGTTGGGTTGTGGTAGAAAAAAGCATTGCTAAGGCCCCTACAACTTCCATGATTTGGGAACAGTTTGGATTCCGATTTGTAGTCAGCGTGAAATATTGTAAGAAAAACTCAGACCAGGGAGCTGTCAAGATCAAAAATTGCAGGAAAAGCAATCTATATTATCTGCAATTAGGAAGCAGGGATCGTTAAGCTCAGTGTTAGCCCATCAACCAGAGGAAGTTCAAGTCTTGCCAGAGGGTTATAGCAATCGCCGCTAGATAAGGCATTGCCCACTCCAGGTACTGTAGTTGTCGCAAGCGCATCCAGTATAAAACTTACAATACACCAGATGCCCTTCCTACAACTACGTGCAACTTGTTTCATAGTTGTGATAAGTTATTTTTGGACATTACAAACTCTGCTACATCAGCTGCGGTAATAAGATGACGAGACGTGAGATTTTGACACGATGCATAATAAATGAACTGCAGTTCCGTTCGCAATTTTGGTCTCACGCGTAACTACGTGCACTTCTAGAGATGTAACTTACCAGCACTTCACCCATTATTCCTGCCAAACTTAAACACATGGAAAAAAAAACACCAAAACATTTCATTATTCTACAAAATGTGCACAATCTTTTGACAATTTTATCTTTCGCGAGATCTTGTGACACGAGTTCTTCCGTATTAAAAATGTGTATCTTTTTCTCCTTTTGAGCAGCGCAAGTGAGATTTGTGTTGCGCTGTTAGTATGTCCCTTTTTATCCTCTACATTCGTATGTACAAAATATCAATATAATTTTTGTTCAACATTGTGATATTTTGTTATTCCAAGTGTTATTGATTCCAAGTTCCACTGAAGCTGCCTCTCCCTCACCGTTGTGTCCTGTTGCCACGTGCGCCCGTCACGTTGACACTCCTTAATTGGATCTCTGGGTGAACAAACTGCTGCGTCGGGCCCCGCGTGTGCTCCCCTCAAACGCACCACTTTCATGTGTCCGGGGGGAGAGGCCGGGGCCCCTAATCTGTGCCCGCGAGAGCTCACCCTTCGCCCCCCGCTGAACCCTGTGTGTGCGCGGGTCACCTCCGGGCGGCCTCCGGGGAACGCGCCGCCTCTAATCCCACCCAGTCGATCGAGGCTGGGATGGCTGCGGGCCTCGGCTCCTCGCGGCCCTCCGGGAGAGCTGCTCATTTCAATACATGTAAAAGTGATGGCGAGCAGAGGCAAACACGCGCACGCACACCCGAATATGAAGCTCCGCGCGCTGATGGAGGTAAGTGACAGGCAAGCGAGTGGAACATTTGCCGGCTTGATGCTGTCGATGCGTCGCTGCTGGCCCGATAAGACCTTATTTACATTTGTCAGCCTAGAATTGATTTCTTTTTTGCCCTTTACAAACTGCTCATACTGCAGAGAGGCAGGGAACTGATGCATGGCTCCGATGAACCGGTGTCTGTCAAAAGTGTGGGTTAAGAAATGAACAAAAATAGAGTAAAACTGAAATGATCATTATGTAGAAGAATAACAACAACAACAACAACAAATACATTTATCTAACTCTGAAATAACAACCATTATTTTTATTTTTTTTTATATATAATTAACATATTTATTACATTTTCTCACAATAAACAAAAGCAGGACAAAAAACAACATTAACCAAAGTGGCACCTTAACACCATAAGACATTTCAACAATTGCAGACATGTATAAATAAAAGCTTTCAGATTTCTAAGTCATAACTACCGTCCCCAACGTCGTACGCGCAACACTCTCTCCCTCCACATGTTCAGTGTCGGAATATTGAGGTTCTTTCCTCAATAACAATTTTTTTTTGTTAAATTACATTCCGACTTCTTCATATAATCATCTCTTTTAACGATGGTGTTCCTCAGGGCACAATCTTGGCCCCTATGCACTTCAAATCAAATTGTAGTTTTAATTAAATCCCACTGTGTTTTTACATTTGGTGATTGTAACATTTAATATTCTTTACTTCTTACAATTGGCTCTGTAAGGCAAGCATGTGAGACTTGTATGGATATGCTTTTACGTTTTCTTACGTGTTCTAAAGCCACAGCTGCCCTAGGTCTGACTGACAAAAATGTGGCTGCTAATCTGAACCACGATCATACTAGCGGATGTTGGTGAAGTGTCTTGTCTATAGTCCCAACTGCGAGCCTTGCATTAGGAGTCCCACTGTGCTACGTGAGAACCTGTGTTACTGCATTCAAATCGATATTGTATGTATTTTTGTAATTCAGCAGTGAACTTGGGGCGACAGTAGCTCAGTTGGTACAGCGTTTGTCCACTGATTCGAAGGTCGGTGGTTCGAATTCCGCTCTCGACATGAACATCATTGGTTGAGCGGTGAGATGCTGACCCACAGGTTAGCGGTGTGATTCTAGCTCCCACAGATGAAAGCTGTCACTGTGTCCTTGGGCAAGACACACAACCTACCTTGAATGGGTGAGCGGTTCCTCGATGTAAAGCGCTTTGGGTGCCTTGAAGGTGGAAAAGCGCTAAATAAAAAGGCAACCATTTACCATTTATTTTTCCCAAATAAATCCTCCACAGAGATTTGAAAAATATAACTAACCCTGTCTACAAACGCAGCCTGTCTTTTCATACTTTTCACGCAACAATTCAGTAAATGGAAATATTGTATGCAAATTGGTAACAAGTGTGACCATGGCGACAGGGCCTACAGGCTTACCAGCTTTATACGTGTGACAGGGACATGTGTAAAAAGTGTACCTCCCGCTGTGATGTGCGCTTACTCACGGGGCTGTGGGGAACCAAGTGTGAAGCACCCAGTGAGGAGCAGCGGTGGTGAGGTGGGCTCCAATGAAATGGGTGGCTGAGCAGGCGCCTCCCCCATTAAGGCCCTAAATGTGCAGCAGAGGTCGGGGCCGGAGCGTGAATGAACGGGGGTCCCGGGGGAGGCCAGGGTCACTGCCTCTCTGATGGGACCCCATGATTAAGGTCAGGCGCGGACGTGGAGCGGCCAAGATGGACGTCGCACTCCGCAGGGTTAACTTCATGATTTCTGATAAACGGGCCAAGGTTAAGATCAGACGACAGTAAAGAAAACAGAAATGGAGGTTTGGGTAAAGGTGGGAAGTTAGGGCGGTTTGGGTGACAGTGTTCAGAAGGAAACAGGCCTGAATTGGATCTGATCGAGATAACTGTTTTTATATGGGCAATAGCAAAGTTGGTAGTTTTCCCACCCATGCTACTGTTCTTGGGCAAGACACTTACACTGCCTTGTCAGTCTCCAGGATGTGTGTGTGAATGGGTGGTTATGTAATGTGTTTTGAAAAGCCATAGAGAAGAGTTATATATAAATGTGACCACTTATTTATTTACAAATGTCTATATTTCATTTTTTTTTTTTTTTACAAATTAATGTATAAAAAAAAAATACAGAGCTATACCAGAGTTTAAATCAGTTAAATTAGAATTCACCTATGTGTGTTTTTTTGTTTCCTTTTGGACAAGCCTAATGACCAAATGAAGTTCATTAACTTATCTTTCCTAAATCTAGACTTGTGTGTTGACTTAAATAGCTTTATTTAATCAATTACATGAAATATATATTTTATATATTAAAAAAGTAACATCTAAAGGCAATGTAGTATATCCACTTATCACTTTGGTTATTTGTTATGTCTTTATTACAAATTTACTGCAGAAGGTTTCAATCTATAAACTAACATAAAATGGTATATTTATACTATTTATGTTTTTTACAGATATAACTATATATAGATATTTGTTTCATTGTGTTATGTTGTTGTGTTCCTTTCACACATGCAACCAGTGACATGTCATCTCCACTCAGCCTCTAGCATTCGCCTGCTGCCTGTCACTGCTGCGTCATTAAAATTTAACCAGACCTAAACAAAGCAATGATATTTTGACAGATCCAAGATGGCCGCCGCCTCCGATGACACTATCAATAAAACATCATCAGCCCGTAATGACATTCTCCCAGAGCCCATCCTGCATCCAACATGGAGGTGAGTGACACGCAGACGCACTCAGCAAATGTATGAACCTGACCTCTAGTACTTCGCGCATTTCACTTACGGCTAACCAGACGGGCCCTTTAACGTGTTTGCTAACAAGCCCCCCGCCCCTTTAAAAAAATAAATTAGAAGTGGTGGTCTCTGCCTATCACCTCCGAATCAAACTCCAAAAGATTATTTCACATAATTATACTTGGGGCAATTGGTTCATACGCGCTGGGGTCGCGAGGTCGTGGCCCGGTATATGCAATCTGAAGGCTTCGGATGGCGCGTTATAATATGCTAGCAGCCGTCATCCGCTAACCCTATTCCCCGAGCTGATTGCTACCTGTCACCTCCCTTCAAGTCATGTAAATTGCGTTTTGCTGAAAATGTGTGGTGGATGGGTGGAGAGGAGAGGGGATATATGTCTCCCCGTGTCCACTTGGAAAGCAGTGCCGGGCCGGTAATGGTTTCTGGGGGCAATCCGAAGCAGACACGTTTTTGAGATGCGTCCTAATGGTGTGTCCTCCTCGGGCTAAAATTGAGCGATCCTGACTTGGCCTCAGGCAGATGGACGAAATTCAATAAGAAGTCGTAGGTTGTGTGATTTTTTTTTTTTTTTTGTGAAGACAGGTTTTAATTAAGCTTGTAACGTGACATTTGGACAAGCTGGTGGACGTCTGCATGGTAGCGAATGTTATGAAAGAGAATTGTTAGAGACTGAGGAAAAGTAGTGAGCCAACCTTGTTCATTCTTCTAAATGCAAAATTTGAATTTAAAGTATGGTAAATAAGTTCAGTTTTGAAAAGTGAGAAGTAAAGGCGCAATATGGTTAGCATTTTTCAAACAGTAGCGAGCTCAAGGACTGGACAACTCCAATCTGAGCTAAAAACAAAGGGTGCTAGCGTTTAAGTTTAGGACTAAGGTAAAACGAGATGAATAGATTAAAGGCCTTTCAGACAATCTAAAAGTTACAGTAACTTAAAAAATGCACCATGTAACTTTTCTTGTGTAGTTTCCCCAACCTGCTTGTTTCCATGGAGATGCCTGGAATGTTCCACAGAAAGGTATTCAATATATATATATATCATGGTGGACAAAAGCAGGTGATGCAGATCGGAGGAGGTGACTTCCAAAAGAAAGGATACATGATTTTCAAGTTAGGTTTTTGGTTTTTTTTAGCAATAAACCCGACCTCTATTGAATGCAGGCAGGATAGATGATAGACACTTAATGAGATAATGCGGAACATGTGGACACCTTTAATTGATGGCTTTATACAATGAATGCATGTGTCTCTGCTCTGATAACCCTTTGGGAAAGCAGTGGAATAATAAAAAAACATACATGAAAAAAGTTTAATTACAGACACTAGTCCTGGATAAAGGATTACATGGAGATATAAATACAACTGATGGTGTCCCTCAAGGTACAGATTTTGCTCCTTTATAATTTCCAAACTCATAATTTTTCTTTGATTTATTTTTTCTGATTCTTATTGGACAATCATACTACGTAATGCTGTGATAATGTATGCATTTATTATTTTGCCTTTTTAGTCTTTACATAAGTACAAAAAGTCATAGAAATGTGGCTTTAAGGGGCTTTTGAACAAACATATAAATTGTATTCAATTTAATATGACATTCATTGTGTGTCCCCTGTTCTAAATCAAAGCAATTGTTTCTTTATATCTATTTTATATCAAGAAAATAAAATTGTCACAAAATAATGAATTGTATGCCATGTGTTTTTATAAATGAATATTGATTTTCACTCACAAATGTTCCACTTTGTAAAAAAAAAAAAAAAAAAAGCTAAACATTTGGGGTTGGATTGGCTGGAGGGTGTGCAGTCCGCGCTGTCATGGCGATGAATGGCGATGCTGTCAGTTTTTATATGACATTATTATTCTCACGGTTGTAAATTCTACCGCGTTAAGATCTCAGACAACCAGCACATAAAATTCAATCAATGGCACCCCCCTCCTCTTGCCTGCCCCCCGCGTCGGCCCCGCAGCCTGGATGATGGTCCCTAAATCAAAGCCAATAGGATTCTGCATAATTGTGCTGGAGCATTGGTCTCTGCAGTGTCACGATATAGTGGCTTGGTGACTGTATGGAGGTAAAAGGGATGAGCAGTGACTTTTATGGGTAGCCAAGCAGACTTAGGGTGGACACCAATAGGCTATTTAGCTATTTATAACAATTAATAACACCACTTTTTATACAAACTACATTGAAAGAAGAAATTGCTAGAAACCATATGAGTGACATAAAAAAGTGACAGGTTAGACGACTCATTTGACTTAAGCATAGTTAACACTATTACATTTAAAAATTTACTAGAAATCTTGCCTCGTTTTTCTTTTTTAAATCTTGGCAAAGTTTATAATTTTACTTCCTGGTTGGTCACAGGCAGCAGATGTGACAGACGTAGAGGTAATTTCCGTAACGGTTACCTAGCAACCATGCTGTAAACAAGGGCCAAAACCTGTCTACATTATATTATAGTTATGATTAGACTAATAAAAATAAATGATAACACTTTTATTTTGTTAACTGTAAGAAAATGTGTTCCTTGCTCATAAACTGTCCTACATTTTGGATAGAATTTTCGGTGTTGATGACATTGGTAGAGGTATTCCGTTTTACAACTCATGGCTACTTCTTGTATACTTTCTTTTCAACTTCCACAATCTCCCACTTAACAATTATAAATATTTACCACATATACTATCCCAAAAACTACATAATAACAAAAACATGAAAACCTGTCATATATGCACTTAATAATAATAATAATTCTACATGTAATCTCATCTCTTACTATAATAAAATTAAAAACAGAAATCATGACTAGGATAAAATTTGTTAATTAATTTACATGTGCAAGTTTTTGGACAGTGAGAGGAAAATAAAGTACTTCTTTCCATTCAAAAGATAGAATATTTTGTTTTAAGTTATTAATCCCTATAGCAACAGTACAGTCTATTTTCCGAAACCCATGAAAACTGTA
>KN484593.1:21546-42653 GCA_000787095.1 Periophthalmodon schlosseri
GGATGGAAATAATCTTGTGACATTGCAGAAGCTTATTGAAACAATGCCGTAATCAAAGCTAAAGGCGTCCAATGAAATATTAGAGTGTGTGACCTTTTTTTTTGGTGGCGACTTTTTTTTTGGCCAGGCAGTGTAATAAAGGAATGGTTGCCGGGCAAATCCAGAATGATACCTCTCTGTATTTTTTTTATACAGATGGATATCAGTCCCCATGCCCTCTGTCGCATCTCAAATTTGACCAAATGTGATCGTCCAATCAGATTTGTTTTTTACAGTGACGCATGTGAAACGAAGGAGCTCATTGGTCACCTATGATTTACAAACAAATCAATCTTTCTCATTGTTTTTTCAGTCCCTAGTGACTTTTTTTTCTATTTCTTATTTTCCTTGTAAGCAGCCATATTTGCTTTTTATACGAACTGACCATTCTCCACAGCGTTTTAAATGAACTGAACTGAACGCCCCAAAAACTCTTTTATGCCGGCAGCTGTGCACTTTGACGCTGTGGTGTTTATATGCTGTATCGTTGTACACTAATGTTATAGTGGGTCTGGAATAGAGTCCATTATGTTGTGTCTAGTGTCTGTTTCTGTCTGTGTTTATGTGTGTACATGTAGTTTGTACGTGAGTCCATCTATCTGTCGATTATGCATGTCCCTGATTGGCTAATCCACCTGTCAATCTCGGCCATCTGAAAACAAGGACATTCACCGATGACCACACTCACATCTTCGTAAAGTATTGAAGAAGTGTGTATTCTGGATCCCAGGCAAAAGGAGTGATGCAGTTTAACTCACAATTTTGGCCTCACAGTTTCAAAATGTCTTCGCTGTCTTTGTTGCACTGCATTTTGGAACTACAGTTTCTCAAAGAAGCGAAACTCTCCAGCACTTAACACTTTTTGAATCCAAACCAAATGTAAACGCACCTTCCATGTTGATTGACACATGCAAAATCTTGTGGCACTGTGTGGAACTGGTACAAGATCTGCCCTAGGGTTCCAGTCCTAGTGTTGAGTGTCTTGCCCAAGGACACAACAGTACGCATGGGTTAAAACTACATCTAACTGTCAGCCTTCCAGCTACAACCAACCAGTTCTACCGATAGAGACATTTTTGCCTTGTAGACTGTCAATACTTTCTATTATATGGCGCAGAAGGCTTCTCACAGATTCTTTGAAACCAGCTGCTATGTTCGGTGATTTGCATATCGATGAACTTCCTTACGCATTTATATTTATTCACCCTTCAACAATCGAAACACACCATCTTCGGAAACCAAGTAGCTGGATTACATTAAGACATTTTAAACAAGCGTAACGATTTGTAGACTGAATGAACAACACAATCACGTTTTCCGACATGCCAAAATTTGCTTCTCTTATTCAAGTCATATATATTAAAAACATCGCAATGTTGGCCCATGTAAGATATACAAGAACTACTTGATTGTCAAAACACAAAACGTAATTCTACTAACTTAAAATGTGTGTTTGGCAATAAGCAGTTTCCTGACTGTCATACACTGGCATGTTTCAGAGTACATAAAAGGCCTTGCTACTTCAGTTTATTATACAAAATTTAGCATCTTTACAAGCACTTTGATCTTTTATTCACTCTTAAAACCTTTATTAAAACACATCTTACAAAATCTGCATATGGCTCCAGTTACATGAATTTGTTTGAAATAACGTCAAACGGCCGCAGTTCCCAATGTTCTGCCTCCCAGGACAAACTACTTCCTGCTGCCGTGTGGTTTGGGAAAGGGAATGCTGGGTAATTGGGACGCGCAGACTCTTAAAGTGAATATAACAGTTTTGGCTACTACTAATTTAATCAAAACATAGATCTAAACATCTATATATTTAAAATTTTACAAAAAATCTTGCAAGTTTTTTCTAGTTTTTTCTTTTCGTTTTTCTGTTTTTGGTGTTAATTTTACTTTTTTTTTTACTATTTTTATAATTTTACTTCCTGGTTTGGATGGGCAGCAGGTATGACATATACATAGAGGTAATTCCATAACCTAGCAACCATAATGTTACCATAAGAAAGGCCAAAATCCATCAAAATTACTCTATATTCATGGGTTTCAGCTTCCTGTTATAAGCAACATACCGAGGACATTTTCTCATTTAGAAGATATAATTTTTGTATTAAATTGTTCTTCGCAATGGCAACGGTCTTCATTTTTCATCATTCTGAAAATCATGGATAGTTAGTTTGTTCATGTTCATGTCAAATTCATGTTTCAACTGCCAGAAAAATGCATTCTTTGTCTGTAAAAAGTCTCTAGATTTTGGATGGAATATTTTGTGACATAGGTAGACGTTTTCTATTTTAGGACTCCCCGCTACTTCCTGTATTTTCCCCACAACCTGCCACTTAACTAATGTACAACTATGATAAATATTCACCCACAGAAAGTAATAATTAGGAACATGAAAACAAGTCATAAGCCATCTCTTCATTCACTTACCCATTCCATCATCATGTTCTGGTCCCTTTCACAAGCCCCTGTCCCCTCTGTCCACACAGCACCCCAGGGTCCCGTCTAGGGTCCCCTCGAGATGTGGGGAGCGGCTCGTATAAAGGCGCGCGGGACTCTTTTATATGGGTTTACTGTTAGTGTTAGCAGGCCTTTATAGCTCCTCTGGCTCCAGTGACGTGGGATGCGGGGGCCAGGGGAGAGTAGCATGTCTCCTCCGAAGTGCCTGTGCGAGTGGGATTCCGGGTTTACGGCCGTTAAAGTGCGTCTGGGAGTGAACCCCGTGTGGGCCTCGACTAATGAGACTCGGCGCGACTTCAAATGGAACGCTGTCACATGGAACCGGGGAATACTCCGCTTCCTGCCGGCTTCAGTAAGCTCACATGGATGCTGCTAATTCGTATAAAAAGCTGGGTAAAAGTTACATATGCAGTTGTTCACTCTTTTCACTGATAATGGCCATTAAACTCATTCTGATCTGACTCGCAAAGCAGAGGTAGGCTTATTGTGTTTGTTCATTTTTGACAGATAGGGTCAAATGTTCTCTCTGTTCTTATTCCCACAGACAAGCCAACGTACTTTCTGCCTCTGGTCTGCATTTAAAGCTGAAGTACCGCTTTTCAAACCATGAAAGGAGGAAGTTAAGTATTTAAACGTATCCAGCTCATAGCTTTCGCAAACTCTTAACGTATCGCTATCATTAACATGCACACATTTTTAGCCTTGTGCTCTTTATTCTGGGTTTCAATATGTTTTACAATAAGATTCAGACATGGAATATAATCTAATGGCATCACAAGACGGAACCAAACTTTTTGAGGTCAGGGGAACGTGGACCAAGACACTTCACCCACCTTGCCTAGTATGAAAGTCGTGTGCGTGCGTGAGTGATTGGTGGTGGTCGAAAGGACCAATGGCGCTGATTGGCAGCCTCGCTTCCATCAGTCTACCTCAAGGCAGCTATGGCTACAGTAATAACTTACCACCACCGAGTATGGAGTGAATTAATAACACATTATAAAGCAATTTTGGTGTCTTGAAAGGTGCTATGGAAATGAAAATAATATCTTAAATGTGTGAATGATACAAAACACAACATCAGATATAATCATTTTAGGTCATAATAAAGCTACACGCAAAAAAAGTAGTCAGTTTTACGACATAGGCCCTGTTCAAATCCAAATCCATCCTCCATCTTCAATACCTCCATTCAGACATAAACCCCAGTTGCTCCCTGGCCCTGTATGTTCTTGTAAGTCTAGTACAAGTCCAGTGGCAGGTCAGACTGGTGGTGATAAAGCAGTCAGCCGTGGCGTGCTGTACCTCTCTCTCTTTCTCTCCCCCCCCTCTCTCTCCTTCTCTCTCTGTACGTGGATTTATAGCTCCGTGCACATTCCAGGATGCAGCGCCGTAACTCACTTTTTTCCCGTGTCAACCCTTCTGTTTGCGGCCACACCTACTTCAGCATCAATCACCCAGGGCCCGAAGTGCTTTAAACCGCATCCAGATTCAGTATCTCAGTCTTCAGGCATGTAGCTGTGGAGAAGTTCACACTGTGTTTTAATAGTTGTGAGGCAAATTAAGTCTTGAAAAGATTGACAAGTTTCCGGAATTGTTTAACTTGGTGCTATTTCTCCAACATTTCACCAAGGTTGTCGTCTCTCGGACTGCTCACTGGGGACTTTTGGCAGTCTTGGGTTTGTTTGGCTGTTTAATTTAGGATGTGCTGCCAGGTGGCTCAGTGGTTAGAGCTGTTGCACATATGCATAGCCAATTCTCTGCTCAAAGAGTTATTCAAATCTCTTCCATACAAATCTAATTCCTGTCTAACATGATCTTAAAGGTAATGCTAAGGAAACAAAATTGCGATTACAGAATGACAGGGGAGGTCTTACCATTTTAACTGAACCTGGGTTACCAGCGTCTAAACCTGCATATAGAGGATACTACTGTTATCATCAGTATATGAACTGGCCATGCCTCATGTGAAAGTTCAGAACCTGCAGAATTCACTCACAGGGCTGCCCAGGCTACACTAGAACTGATAAACGGCATCACCTGCAGCCCATCTTTAAGGTAGTAAGGATTCGGATCAGAGAGAGTCCTTTTAGGTTTAAACTAACTGGATTTCAGCATGAAAACTGGCAACCCAAATGACACTAAACCTAACCCTAACCCTGAGGAGCCCGTGTACCACTACCACAGTTTGAGAACCACTGGTCTTGAGAACTAAAGAAATAACAAGAGTAGAAGCTATGTTTTATTTGCACATTGCCTTGGATCTGGGGAACACAGATAGATCAAGTTTATGAAATTTTAAATCTTACATACAGTTCATTTAACATATTTCAGATAAATATTTTTTAGAAGTACACACTTGACATATTATCAATATTAATAATCTTAGCAAATTGCTTAGTCCAGTGTTTATAATAATTCTATTTGTGTAAAGGCAAAGCAGGTCATCCACTGAAGAGTCTGTCTGGCTCATTTGTCCAGTCTATCTCAAAACAGGAAGCACCAGAGGACATAGTGTCATTCCACTGTGTACTCTCCATATATACATGTCAAAAATTAGCATTAAATCAAAGAACTGGACGGCTTAAGTGCACTTTGAATGGTTAAGCTAGCATTAAAGTAAATGATCCAGTGGCATTTTTGTTGGACTGTGGCGCTCTCCTGCCCAAATTTTCCATCATGTATCTTCCTAATGCGGCTAATCGGGTTATTGTGGACATGCGTGTTTGCTGCGAGGCTCTCATCGCAGACTGAGTGTGTCTGTTATGCAAACACATCGCATTATATTTGAAAACTCAATGTTAAGCTCCAAGTTCCGGATTACTTCTGTATTACAGGGGTTTTGTAAAGCCTGTTCAAAAGTTCACAGCAAGGGAACACCCAAAAAGAACTTGATTGGCACATACAGTCAGCATTGTTCAAATTTGACTGCAAAGATTGGAGTGGACTTTGTATTTGAATTTACTTATTAGCGGTGGATTTTGAAAAGTGAAAATGCTTCTGGACAGTATGAATGACTCAGTCAGGTTCAAAATGGACTACACTAAGATGCATATCATCTTTAAACTTGGCAGCTATAGTCTTTAGACTTATTTCAATTGCTTCCTGTACCAGATTTTTTCCATTTAACGCACATTTTTTAGCAAAATCTGTCTTGCCCCAGTACATATATATTGAATAAGCAGCTCTTGTCTGCCACGTGCTGTCTGCATCTAATTATAAAGCGTTTTCTTGTCCAATATTCAGGAAGTGCCCGTTAGCAGGATAGTTCTTTGCGTTATCATGATGGAAAAACTCTACTCTGGCCTCTGAAAGTTGTGAAAAGTGCTTATAAACTCATAGTGGTGAATAATTAGGTTGCTCAGAATACATAAGTGAAGAATAACTTTGGACCACGCAAACCATTTAAAATGAAGACAGTAAAAATCAGGTACAATGTCTTTAATGAGACACCAGAGGGAGAGTTCTTATTCAACCAACAGACTGGAGCAGCAGTGGCAATACATTTCCAGAACTGAACTACTTTTGCACTAGTTTAGCATGTGTATTTTAAGACTTCAGTTCATAATCTATAAAACTCTAACACTTAAATGCTCAATTATTGCTAAAACTGTAAACATTTCCATGATAAATCTGTTTATATCGCACACAATAGAAGTCTTTGGAAAAATATCCTATTCCAAATTGCTTCAATCTGTTTACACTACTCATCTGATAAGTCCAAATCGGATCAGATCTGGTCTACTTTGGGGCTGGTGTAAGCGTAGCCTCAGTCGCTCCCTCACCGGGTCAGGTGAGCTGCTACTCTGTTCTTGTCTTTAGCTTGCAGTTCCCAGCACACAACCACAGAGACGCCCATATTAGGTTGCCAGGTGCTGAGTCTCTAAACCAGGCTATTACTCCACTAATGTTTAACCAGCGTGTGGCAATTTGCTCAGACAAAGAGGCCAGATAGGGAGTTGTTCATTAAAAGCCCCAAATTGATTATTTCCTTCCTGTTGTTTGCTTGTCATACAGGCTTTTCGGGTTTACTTCCGAACCTGAGCCAAGTCAACACAATGACCTTATCTCGAGGAGCAGATTGTGTAACGTGTTGCCCTGCAGTTATTGCTGTACTGTGGCCAAAGTTAAGAGCGGCGTGTCCCACTTTTCTCTTCTTTTTCGCAAATTCACAGCTAGCCCTGCAGCAAATGTACACACTGAACTGGCGGTATGTTTTTGAGAAATTTCAATTCTATATCTCAGAGAGAGCTATGTTTGTCTAAATTGTTAAGGCAAGGAACTGTGGCAGAACAATTTTGAGGAAAATTCCACAATTTCGGAGACTACAATTTACACTGTGATACTTTTTTTTAGATATACGAAAAATAGCATTTCATTGTAAAAATGTTTGGGTGTAGGTTATATGTTTTATTGTTGGAAAATGGTTACGTTACATGTTTTAACCTTACATGTATGACTCAGATTTTTTAAAATATCCACAAGTAAGTATATAAAAGTGGGCGGAGATCAGGGGTAGGTGAAAAGAGGAATTTTCTGAGCACTCAAACCTCAAATGCAGGACAAAACGGGATTACTCAAACAAGCATGAATCAGTGGAAATCCGATGATGGGAGAGAACCTTTATTACATGGTTAACGTGGCATGCATCAGTGGAAATCAGATGATGGGAAGAGAACCTTTATTACATGGTTAACGTGCATATGACAACTTTAGACTACTAATTTCTCTAAAATTTCATCAAATTTAAGATTTTACAAAAAAAAAAAAAATGTTTCTAGTTTTGTTATTTTTGCTATTGTTATAATTTTACTTCCTGGTTGGATACGGGCAACAGACATGACATACGTAGAGGAATGTTACTTAGCAACGTAATAACTAATTAGACTAATAAAAATAAATGACAACACATTTATTTTGTTAAATCAATGTTTAAACTGTCAGAAAAATGGCTTCCTTGTGCATAAATTGTCTCTGCATTTAGGATGGAATTGAATTTGTTTTCTACTTTTCTTCACAAACTTAAGATGCATATTTACCTCAGGTACTATCCCACCAACACCAAAATAATAAGAAAAATGTATTAATCTGTGAAATGCACTTTAAAAGCTCATAAATGCTGATTAAATATGTCCCCATCAATTGTATTTTTGATCAATTGTTAACAAAAAAAAAAAAAAATCCACACTATGAAACAGCCTCCCTCTGCCTGTCAGATCTTCTCAGTCTGTAGCACAGTTTAAGACCAGACAAAAAACCCACTTCTTCTCCCTGGCATTTAATACTAGCTAGGCAGGATGTTTTATTGTTCTTTGCCTATGTGTTGTATTTTATGTATATCTGTTTTCGTTTGTGTGAAGTATGGGCAACAGACATGACATACGTAGAGGAATGTTACTTAGCAACGATAATGTTAACAAGGTCCACAACTTGTCTAAATTACACAGTAATTACTATTAGACTAATAAAAATAAATGACAACACATTTATTTTGTTAAATCAATGTTTAAACTGTCAGAAAAATGGCTTCCTTGTGCATAAATTGTCTCTGCATTTAGGATGGAATTGAATTTGTTTTCTACTTTTCTTCACAAACTTAAGACGCATATTTACCTCAGGTACTATCCCACCAACACCAAAATAATAAGAAAAATGTATTAATCTGTGAAATGCACTTTAAAAGCTCATAAATGCTGATTAAATATGTCCCCATCAATTGTATTTTTGATCAATTGTTCACAAAAAAAAAAAAAATTCCACACTATGAAACAGCCTCCCTCTGCCTGTCAGATCTTCTCAGTCTGTAGCACAGTTTAAGACCAGACAAAAAACCCACTTCTTCTCCCTGGCATTTAATACTAGCTAGGCAGGATGTTTTATTGTTCTTTGCCTATGTGTTGTATTTTATGTATATCTGTTTTCGTTTGTGTGAAGTACTTTGGGCAGCTTAAGATGTATTTTAAATGTGCTATATAAATAAAATTGAATTGAATTGAAAAAAATATCAAGAAAACATATGTAGCCATTATCCAAGGTATTAAATAAAGCCAAATCAAACAAACATACTATTTACCTTGCCTCTTATATAGGTGGCAGTGCAGCCCCGGGAATTGTATCGCCGTGCCAAAGTATCAAAGCAAACAACCACACCTTTGTGCAGGTCGCTGGGCTGTGTTAATCATACACAGACTTACACAGTCCTGGAGCTGTGTTCACCTGTCGGCCGCGCTGCCCCTGTACTCACTGTCAGGCTGCTTATACAGTAGATTAGGGACTATTGTGTCATGTTTCTACAGCGGGCAGGCTAAAGTAGTCATCCATTGTAGCTAGTGCGGTGAGTAGTGAGTGCTGAATGTGTGAAAGAATGATTCATGGGTCTCCATATTGAGCTGTGTTGGTAGCTGGCAAGACTGTGTGTGTGCACAAAATGTAACGGTAAAAATGGATGTGTGACCTTTTTGTACCAGAGATTTTCCCATGTATTTGAGCAAAATTTGTCTTGCCCCAGTTCATGTATTGTATAAGAAGCCCGAGGTCAAAATAAGTCTGCTGCGTGCTGTCCGCATCTTATTAGAAAGCCTTTTATTGTCCGATAATCAGCATGCTAGTTGTTGTTAGCTTTACCGTCACGGCAAAACTCTGCTCTGGTCTTTGAGAAATGTGAAAAGTGTTTATAAACTCATTGTGGTGAGTAATTAGGATGCTCGGAATGCATAAGATAAGTGAGGAATAACTTTGGACCATTGCAAACCGTTTAAAATGAACTAGTTCAATTTTTTACAGTATTTTTTTAAATCAAGTAAAGTGCTTTTAAACCCGTTTTGACTCACATCAGAAGTAAAACAGACTTAAAACATAGTCTTGGATTTATTTATAGTGATTTTACTTTTCCCATAACACGTAAATTTAACAAGCTTCATCAATTTCTTTACCTTTACACGGTGGTATAAAACCATACAGTACAGTACCTTTACACTACAGTATTTCAAAGTACTGGGAATAAAATTGTATTGAAACAGACTGTGGTTCATTGGAGGCTACAAAAGTAAATAATGGTGCACTATGTAACTTTTCTGGAGGAGGGTATCACCATTATGTTTCCATGGAGATGATATTGCTTTGCCTGGAATGTCCCACAGTATGGCATTAAACTAATCTATCTTGCTTTTTAATGACATATGTTTTTATTGCTCAAAAATGTGTAATCTACTCATTTCCATGGAGATGAGTTTAATGCCATACTATGGAAAATGCAATAACATCACCACAGCTGGCGTGTTCTCCTCCAAAAAGGTTATACTGTTAGGATTTTTTTTTTTTTTTCCAATACACTCCCTTTTGTGGTGGGCTTCAGTACTCCTCCACATGTATTTTTCCACCTGCAGCCACAAATCTTAACAAGAGGAAGTCCAATGTCAGCCTTATCTCAAAATAAATTGGCCAATGGAGCAACAGCATAGGCAACTGCTAACCCTGGGTTATTTAAGGCAATGTAGATCATGGCTCATTCAAAAGCTGTCCATTGGCGAAAAACTCAGAGGTTGATCAAACACAAACAAAGTGATGTGATTCAGTGGTTTACAGGAGTAGTGGTGAGTAACACTGGTGCTGAGTCAACTTCCCCTACGGCCCGCTTACATGACAGCACAGTTTTACTCATGAGAAAATGTCACCTCAAGTTACGTTTTGCTGCTAATGTTTTGAATATGACTAATAGTGGGAAGTATGCAGCGTTGTTCCCATCCAAAGGAACGCTGCTGTGCACGTCAGAGTTACACCAGATTGTGTTGGTTTAGCAGACGTGCTTTGACCGAGACCTCAGGAAGTAGCGTTATCTCTTTGTACATTTTTGCTGAGTTACTCCCGATAAGAAACTTCTAACAGGCTGTGATGTAAACATGTGTGGTGAAACTATGAATGGACACCATGTGCAACAGCAGAGTTTAGAGCGCCGGAATGATGACTAATTGTGAACAAATTTTAAGGGTAAAACAATGTCATTTCAAATAAACTGTTATACTTTATATGGTGAGTCCTGTTGTCCTGCGTTCGCTCACACAAACACGCTCTCATTCTTACACCAGCATACATACAGCAACATGGGAGGCAAGGTGGGTGAAGTGTTTTGCCCATAGACACAATGAAACTGGTCTGAGTGAGGTTTGAACCACTAACTTTTGGGTTAATGCACAAGCGCCCTCTAACCACTGTGCCTCTGCTGCCCCACGAGAACTTCTAGTACTAACGGGGCGACAGTAGCTCAGATGGTAGAGTGTTTGTTCATTGATCCAAAGGTTGGCAGTTCAAATCCCTCTTTCAACATAAACATCATTGGTTGAGCAGTCAGATCCATTGACCCACAGGTTGGTGATGTGATTAGAGTTCCCACAGATGAAAACTGTCATTGCGTCCTTGGGCAAGACACCTCACCCACCTCACCCCCAGTGTCTGCATATACTGGTGTATGAATGTGTGTGTGGTTCCTTGATGTAAAGTGCCTTGAAGGTGGAAAAGCACAATATAAGAAAATGTGACCATAATCAGGCCCAACCCTGTTTTGCTCTGAGCTTACAGGAGAATGGGCATATTCAAGGTGCTACCGATGTTGTTGTGGCAGCACTGCAGTTTTGTTTCTTTTTTGCAGAAGGTAATTCACAGTTGAAGGAGGCTATTGACTGTTTTAATCTGCATCAATGTCTATTTCATGAACAGCCTGTTGTGCCATACATTGTTTGTCGTATTGCAAGGGTTTTCCAGCCCAAAGACAAATTGCTAACTCATTAATATTAGTGGCATCTGTTTTATCACGCCATATCAGCACATCTTGACAGCAAATGTGCTTGTAAATCTATTGCCTTTAGACACTAATAATAACAAATGTATCTGTGGTGTTTGCGTCGTATGGTACTGTGTGATGTGAACCACACCAAAAGCGTCATTAATGGCACTTTTTCTTCGCCAGGCAGATACAAAGTGGGGGACTTGAAAGCACCTCATTATTCAATATTTACACATGCCGCTTTGTAGTGCACTCCAGAAGCTTTCCATTTAAACTTGAAAATCATCACAAAGTTTCCCTACGCCTTCATCTTTTGGGAACCGGTGTTATATGGAATTTAGCACCGCTCAAATGTATAAAATAAAAAGGCAAGACCTTTTGAAACTGCGGAAATTGATACACCATTAGCCGCTTAGCACGCTATGAGTGGCAATGCTAATCTACAAACATGTTTCCACTCAGGTTATGTTTTGATGTTTGTATATGGGTTTATTTTTGCCATATCCTTCATATTAGGACAAGCTGGTTCGTATATTCTCACTTCTGTCCTCACTCAGTTGGGTTGTTTTAGCAATTAGCATTTCCTTCTGTGGGTTAGGCTAATTGCACGAGCTTTTGTTCTGCACTGCTCAGAAACTTTCCATTTAGACTAGAAATTCTTTGCAAATTTTCCACACACTTTGATCATGTTTCAGTAATGAGTCGAACACCAGTTACAGCACACTTCAGGAAATAGCCTATAGGGCAAAGCTAGCATGCTAAGACTTTCTAAGCCAATCGACAAAGTTGTTTGCACTTATTTCACTTTTTTGATTTTTAAAATGAAGCTTGCGGTCTTTCTGTAAGATCTTTACTATAAATTCTCTTTGAAATCTTGGCGGAGTTTCATAATTAGCATTTCCTTAGCGTAGCATATAGTTCTACTGTTGCCTTTCAAAGTAGGTCTATTCATCATACTTTTAATTCTGCACACTCAATAGTTTAGCATAAAAGTTAAAACAGCTTCTGTCCAGAATTTACCCTGATAACAGAAGCAAAATGTATCTATATCAATGTATTTATTTTTTTTTTTTTTGACAGCACATTTTCCAACTTAAATTTCTACATTTTAAGCTCTATTCTCCAGTTTGCACAATACCTTTTTACTACGTTGTGTCACGTTTGAGAAATGTGAGTATAACGTATCCATTTAAACCTTCATATAGCCTTGCGGGTTGGGTTGTTGTTTGCATTTCTTTAGCTGTCAGCATTTCAAAAGGCCAAGCCACTGTATAACACAATTAACCACCACATACACACCAGAACCCCATTTGTGACATTTGGGGGATTTTGTAAGCAATTACTAGCTCACTTTTTCAGCGCAATTAGTAGAGAAAAGTCAAAGGCCATGACCAGGCTACATGCTGGTTCCTACAGTGCTCACATGCTACATAGTTAGCCTTACACTAATTCTACAAACACCCCAACACTGACAACACCTAATGGCTGTTTTCCTGTCCATAAAACCGTTCTTCAGACAAGTCTGTCGCGAACGTTAAAAATAATGAGCTCTTTCAATCCTATAAATGCACTGGAGATATTCGACATGCTGAGTGCACATCCTGTGAAAACGAATATTACGTCTGGTGCTAAATTTTCACTAGCACAATGGTAACTGGCAGCACAGCACCAATATAATAACACAGTAAGGGGGCGACGTAAACCTGTCACAGCGGCTCAAATGGATGGGCAGTGGCCGGAGGGGGCTGACCGGGACCTAAATCAGCGGAGGAGGCGGAGGGGAGGCGGAGCTGGGTGGACCACGGTAACAGGGAGAGTGTTTGTGTGTGCGTCTGTCTGTTGCAGTTCCTTTTGCGGGGTGTGAGTGAAGGCCCAGACTTTGCCCCCTCCTCGGTGGATCCTCTCCTGGCTCCAGTCAGGCTCTGGCTCTGATTAATAGCCACTGGAGGTGTCCGACGATGGCTGATAAGGGACCGGCACCCCCCTTGGCCCCGGTACCCCCTTCCCTCCTGCGCTCGTAACAAGCTAGCCCCTCTCTGTCTTCCACTCCCCGGGCGCTCAGGGAAGCCAATTAAGCACGTCTTAAAACTGGAGAGCGGTGACAACTGGTCTGGGCTCTGGCTGCAGTGTGCCGGGACAGTGTGGTTCATTAAATGCAACAACAGTAGGTCTAACCCTTAAGTTTGAGGGCTGATGGGAGGTCAACGCAAGTCTTTCGGGCATCATTCATATTCGTAATCACTGTGGTAGTATTGAATGGAAAACTGAACATTCTTACCTTAGGAGAAAAGAACAAAAACATCCCTTTTGTCAATCTACGAATCCTTGGCGTATCAAAGATTGGCGGTACGGTAACTGTGTGTCATACATGTGTCATGTCATGCTAACTGTAACAAGAGAGATTCTGTGGAAGAAGCCAGTGCATCAATTCTGAATAAAATTTATACAGGCATATTGAAAGCATCTACTTATAACTATTCACTAAACAAAGACAAGAATTGGCAACCGATGTATGATTTTAATTTCAAATGGAAAACATGTTGCGGGCAGACAAGCCAAAAGACAAACCTTATGTAAACACAACCCAACTGTGCCCCGGGTCAAAGGCTACTACTACTTTCGTGGTTCGCATTTCTTCGCTAATTACTTCATCAATTTGTTTACTGCAAGAACTCTCCGCCAATGTATCCAAATCAGTTCCAATTCATCAGCATCTGCACCCTCCCTTCAATCTCGCTTGGTTCCCAGGCTCATCTTGAAAGGAGGGAAAAAACAAGAACCAGAGTGGGGGGTTCCTGTGTTCCAGACGAGAACACTGAGCTTATCCCAGCAGCCGTTCCTCCATTTTTTAACTTGATGGTCAACATTACAGGTGATCAAAGCGCCGGACCCTAGGAAGGGGCTTAGGGCACAGCGGTCCGGCCAAAGGGATTGCTTCCTGGCGATTTGTAAGCAGGAAAAGACTTTGACATGAAAGACAGCTTAAACAGCAGCGGAATAACAATATAGCTGCTGTAAAAAAGAATGCTTCGTGTTGCAGTTGAATTGATGCAAAGGGTGGCTCCCACAACTATTTTTCTCCGTGTTTTTTGTGGCCGTCTGGCATTTCCTACTGGGCCATTTCTCCCGTCACATGCACACAACAAAAGCCTACATCTGAGGGGGTGGGGTGCCCCGGGTCTTAGGGCTAAAGGGATGCTTTGTCCCACCGATATTGTGAAATCGGACGACTCCCATTTCCATTCACCCAAGCTATGTTCGAAATTTGGTGGTATTCTTCCCGGTGACAAAAGTGCTCCTTTCTCTCCATAGAAGGATTAGCCCCGAAATGCCGTTTTAATGGGTCGGGCTTGATTAAAAGGTGGAAAAAATATGCGTTTAATGTAACAGATGTTGCCCATGTGGCGCATTTTTTTTTTTTTTCTTTTTTCACACGCTTGGAAGTATCAAAGACAAGGGTTCCATTAAGATCGCATCACATTAAAGGCGCGCCAGTCAAAGAGAAACAGTTGGGAACGCTCCAGAGACATTCCTTAAAGATTAGCATATGCGGGACACGCTTCTATTCTTAAAGTATGTCAGGTTTATTTATGCTCGCGCTCTACAGTGGCGTACTGGGGATCCAACAGGTGCCGTACACGTGCATTATCAGCTCTCCCTTGAGTGGCTCCGTGTAAAATGGCGGAGGGATCTGACACTAATAGATTTACATTACGGATTATACATGCTCGAACGTGTTAAGTTTATAGACAGATGTAATTAGTAGACATAGTAAAGGTGTAAAAAGTCAGTGATGCTTGCATGGGGCCTGGGTCGCATTAACACCTCCAAAACACCCATGCACTATAAGCTAGCGGTGCATTTTAGGTTGTACATTTTGCGTTAGCTACAGATACAACACCCTCTTAGTTTTTAGCTTAGTTAATAGCCATAATGCTAATCTCATAATGTAATATAATTGGTAACTCGGTGCTAAATATTATGACATATAAACAGGTAGCATTGTCATCATTGTTAGAAGTGAATATCGCAGTGTTGTTTTTATGAAATTTGAGTGAATTTCAGTGTCTATAATAATAAATCTATAATCTATAATTTAAAAAAAAAACATTTTAAAAGGACACTTGTAAAGTTATCTTTCTCAGAAGTGTATCCTGTGATAATTCTGCACTTTTGTTGTCAGTCCTACAGTCAGTTCTGAATGATTGCCATTATATCAGCTTATTTTCATTGGAATAATGCAAAAAATACATAAATATTCATGTTTGTCAATATGAGTCGCCATAAAAGCCATAATATTCAAAGGTGAATGGGAACCAAGTCAGTGACCGCTTCGATGGAATTCGATCAAAACTGGGCTCGTCACGGTAACAAATTTTGAAGCACGATATATTGCTACACAGGAATATAACGATAAAAGATAATATTAAAAGACAGGCCAAGTCAAAACACCAACGCCAAACCATTGTGCTAAAAACGCCTTGCATGTTAAACACCAGTAAAGATCGCGTGAAAGTGATCGAGTGAAAGAGTGGACTGATTATGAGGAAACACATTCTAAACGCCAAAATAACCAAGACCTCATGTGACACCTTATGAACCAGAGACCCTCGGACGTGGAAAAGCCAGGCACGGAAAATATTTGTGTATACTGAGTAAATACAGACAGGAGATGAGAGTGATATGTGGAACAGAGCGGAGAAGATTCCACCTGCTGTACAAGAGCTTTTCAAAATATCCTGTACCTCCTGGAAGCCATCAGCCCTCACCACCACGACCCTCATGACATGTTAGAGAGACAAAGACATAAAAGGCCTGTACGCATTTTTTTCCATGATTTTGAGCAAAATTTCTCTGCCCCAGTATAGATGTGTGTACGAGCTCCTGTCGATACAAAAATACAAACATTTCACGCATGATTTGATAAGGAATAGCCTCAATACTCAGCACTGATTCCAATACCACAATGATAATTAAAACGCTATTTCTTTAGGCAATAGAATGTGATTTGCAACCTTAAACCACAGTACTTTCTGTTATATTACCATGCGATCTTATATCTGTGTAATCCCTCAGTCGTCCAGTAGGTTCCATAGTGGTCCATGGGCGTATACTAGTCTATGTGTCTTATACTTGTTCAGATACAGCTCAAGATCATTCTCAAGCTATTCAGGAACGGTTCATTTCTGTCCTGTGAATGTGATTTTTTTAGTATCAATACCTGCTCAAATGAGTATTTAGTTTCGATACTAGTTTTAGTATCAATTAGTATCTGATTTTTGATACTTTTGACAACCCTTGTATGAACAGCCGTGAGGTCAAAATAAGTCTGCTGTTTACTACCTGCATCGAAAAATAAAGCATTTCATTGTCTGATGGAGGAAGTGCACAGTTAGCATGCCAGTTGTTGTGAGCATTAGCAAGAAGGCAAAATGCTGTGGACCGCTGCAACGCGTTTATAATGAACCGTTTTTCACGTTTTCTTAAGACAGTAAAAATCAGGTACATCGCTTTTAAGCTGACGCCACTGGTTCTGTTCAGCAGCCCCGTTAGGACACCAGGCCGGGGAGGAAAAAAGAGAAAAGGCAAGAATAAACTTCCTGTAGGAGGAATGCGACTGCTACCCATCACAGCGGGAATCTGCAGGGTCACATACCAGGGGAATGGTAAATATTTAACATTTCATTTCCTTGCTGTAAGCCAGACCGGACGCAGAGCACAGCCAGCCACTGGGTACAGGAGGGACTGCTGGGAGAAAGAGGTATAAATTGAAGAGAGGTTGTTAAAATATTTAGGCAAAATTCCCAGTCGCTCCAGACTATAGGCCGACAATGTCAATATTGATGGTATTTTTAATAATGTTGAGTGGGAGAAGGATCTCAGTTATGGGGTGTTTTTCTGTATATCATGTGTTAACACACTGAGACAAGGTCATTTTTAAGCCCTCTGAGCCATTTTCAGAAACCGATCATTACAAAAGAAACTGCCAAAATTCCTTTTCGGGCTCTTCCATCAAAAAATGTGTTTGGAAGGCATGAGGTAATTAACATTTGTACGAGATGTGTTGTATTTTGATTGATTCATGCTTGTTTGAGTAATTCTGCATCGTTCTACATTTTGGGCTTTGGACACATCTCTGCCCACAGCTCTGGACTTACCTGAAATTCATATACATATTAAAGATATATGGTACAAAAAGGCTGCATAGCAATTTTTCAAAAATGATAAGAGCTTAAAAAAAGATCTGTTGCAGCTGAGAACAGGGGCGGGGCCAGGAGGGGGGCTTGAGGAGGCACAAGCCTCCCCTGCAATGGCCAATGCTCCCCCATAGCTCCCCCAAAGATTTTTGCCCCACTTTCATAGCATATCCAATCTCAACTAAAAATGTTCAAATGGCAACCACAGTCTTCAAAAGAGACTACAGTAACAAAAAGAATTTCCTACATTTAAAAGTAACATCCCCATAACTCGTCCAACTAACAACGTCTGGCGCCGTCCCTGGCCAAGAATCAGTTTTACATTTTAAAGCAGAACTAAGTAACTTTCAGCAATAGAGCTCCCCCTACAGCCCCTTATGAGAATACACTCATAGGGAAAAGACTCTAAGACTCGCTTTTTTAACTCTCTGTCTCTCTTTTTTTATTGAAATAAGGCAGTATAATCACATAAAAATAAATAATGTTGCCAAATATTAAAAATGTGCCAGGTTTTCCCAGGAGAACTCTCTTCTGAACGCGTCGGCCATATTGCAAGGCTGGAGGCAGCATGCAAAGGCGACAGACACTTCAAACACCCCAAAAATACATATTTAACTCACAATGACGTTTAATGAGGTAAAAATGTTACTTAGTTCTGCTTTAACAGGAAGTCACTGGAGCAGTTTTTATATTAGACCAATACTGTGGTTTACTTTAAAAAAAATGTTTAGTTTCTTTTGTACATCTAAGTTATGGTACAAATCAGCAGAATACAAGGAACCTTAGAAGACACAGAGAACATGCAAACTGGACACAAACGTCCATGTTGCAACACTAAACACTCCATATTGACCTTGCAGACATTCTTCAATTATCAGGTAAAGCTAGTGACATAGGTTGAGGTTTCACTGTTTCATGTACAAACAAGTTATACAGAGGTTTCTGCTTCACCGCTGACAGCTCTGGTCTTACAACATGTCATGATTCTTTATGTTGGAGGTTAAACTGGGCCATCAATAGGTTAGCCTTAGGGTGAGGTGCCGTCGTTGTTGAGGTCACTTGGCTACTGTATAATGTACCACTACGGCAACTACAATGGACTCTGTTGTCATAATGTAGAAATGACCCACAACACTACCTATTCTTGACATACTGTTTGTGATTTGTATGCGTTAATATATATTTTATAGCCTAACTTCCTAACTTTTTATATAGCATATTTAAAAACAAGGCACTTTAAAAATCAGCTGCCTGAATTGATTTACATAAAAAGTCAACAAAAAACAACTATACAGATAATACAATACATAGGAAAAGAACAATAAAATACTAAGATACCCTGTCGAGCTAGTATTAAATGCCAGGGAGAAGAGGTGGGTTTTCAGTCTAGTCTTAAACTGCGTTAAAGACGGCGAGGATCTGAAAGGCAGAGCGCGCTGTTTCCATAGTCTCGGCGCTGCCACAGAAAAGGCTCTGTCACCTCTGGTCTTGAGCCTGGCTTTGGGCACAGCCAACAGGCCTCTGGGTGGAGTACACGGCCGCAGTAACTCCTTAAAATAAAAAGGACCCACAGAGTGCAGACATTTAAACACAATTAATAGCATTTTGATCGATAACTTGCCTGTAGTCCTAACACGGTAACTTATTGACTTATTGTTCAATTAATAGGAAGAATATGTGCTGTCGGTCTCTATCTGATCAAGGCGTCACACTTTAGAGGTATTGTGTTTCAGTAACAGTGTAATTTCAGTTTCAGTTTCACTTCAAAATTGATTATCATGAATAACCGACTTGCTCACAGCTATCATTTGAATGTCTGTTGACAGAATATTGAACCAGTTGATAGAATATTGAAACATAGCAATACATCGTGACATCACTTTGCAAAGCTTAATGGGATACCCCCTTAGACAAACTAACGCTAAAGCAGGTCGGTATGTCCTCCCCCAAAACCTTATTTCCAGTTATGCGTACATCAGAAAACTACATGAGACATTATGACCAGTGTCCAGTTTGACATTCAGTAATTTTGAAGAGGGGGTATTAGTTCTATGGGGTATTAATTGCTAACACATAACATATTTAGATCACTAGAATCAATGCTATATTCACCAAAACAACGTATTAACATGTTTAATAAGGCTATCACATTACAACCGGCGTGCATTTTGCTAATGAAACTACTGCACATCGTATCAGGTTTGTGAAGTTGTACTATATTGTTTTGTATCATGTGTTTGTATATTTATGGATGGTTTCGTGCAGGAGCATAGGTGCCGTAGGCCTGTGGGCTGAGCTGTGGATGGAATTGTGCTGTTAACCATAAGAAGGATTTGAATAGGGCCCGGGAGAAAATACTAAAACATGCATGGATGACATATAAAACCTCTTCAGGCATGTTTTTGATGAGGGAAGAACGTTATAACATGGTACAAAGCTCCAGAAAGCCCCCCTCTTGTTTTTTCATACACAATTTCTGGTGTTTAAATGTTAAATGTGTGCCATGTGCCGGTTTGTTTGTTTAAGGTTGTGACATCAATTGTAAAGTGGGCTATTGAGGTCGCAAAAAAGTTTGAAACTGCAAGATGGCCCCCGCACATATGTTCTGTGCTGCTTTACTAGCTGGCCTGGCTTCACTTTCTGAAGAGCCTATTGTCTTCTAACCTAGTTTCCAAACAGATGAATCACTGACTGTCAGAGGCACATCTGAAGTGTACACAGCGCCCAGAGACGGTCGAATGACAGACTTGTTCAAATCCTGGTTCAGACAAAAGGAAAGCCAAGAAGCCAGGCCTGCAGGCACCGCAGTGACACGGTGACATGACAGTTTGTTTTTGCATAGAAATTTGGCGGGTGTTCCTTTAATAACAGGTGCTGCACTGATCAGGTATCAATATTGGCAAATTCATGCTTCAACGATATCTGCTCAGACAGCTGACGAATGAAAGAACAAGTCAAATCAAGAATGTAAAAATAGTGACTCCAGATGATTCTAGTGATGATGTGCATGATACAAGTGATGAGAAAACTGCGCACGTTGTTGGTCATAAAGTATTAAAAGGCGCTGTATCTGATTATTACCATCTTAAAATGTGGAAAACAGAACTAGTTCATTTTTAAACTGTTTGTTGTGGACCAAAGCATGCTAATTACACATCATTATGAATTTATAATATAATTATAATAATTTTCTGATTGGACAATAAAATGTCCAATTATTATAATGAGATGCAGACTTACACAGCTGACTTATTTTGAGCTGAAGAGTTGCTTATACAAAAAAATCAGGTACAGGGAGTTTAAAGCAACAGCTCATAACTTTTTGATGGCGGCTTATCACAGACCGGACTCCACAAAAAAAGTTAGATATTGCCGGCCTCATAGCACATGCCAAGTCATTTTTTGGCCAAACTCAGTTTGGCCAAAAACACACTAAAAAAAAATATTGTTGTGTTCTGGTGTAAGGAAACACGCCAAATTTCTTCTGGTTGTTTATTTTCTGAAGACAAGGGCTACTGTAGACCGTAACCCACGCCAAAACAACAGCAGTCTCAACTCACTAGAGTCAGTCTCCAAAACAGACCAGTACTGACGAATACAACATTCACATCAACTTGTCGGCATAG
>KN484594.1:0-54156 GCA_000787095.1 Periophthalmodon schlosseri
TTTATTTTATTTTATTTTTATTGTGATATTAGGGACAATGCAAACAATAAAAGGCATTAGACATTTTGACTTGAGGGAAGAGGGAGTGCATACATCCAGGTTTAGTAAAAATGGCGTCTGTTATTCTTATACGGGAGCGTAAGTGTTTGTGTGTGTGTGTGTGTGTGTATTGGTAAGTAACTAATAAATCAAAAAAACTAAAGAAATAGGAGGTGAGAGTGAAAAATTTAGATAGAAGAGAGAAAAAAATAATAATAATTTAGTAAGGCTGGCCTTGGGGTCCCACCAGAGGAGCTGGAGGAAGTGTCTGGGGTGAGGGAAGTATGGGAGTCCCTGCTTAGACTGCTGCCCCCGCGACCCGGCCCTGGATAAACAGAAGCAATTGGATGGATGGAATTTAGCGAGGTTCAAGTTTTTTCTTTTCATTTCTTTATTTTTTCTCCCCCGATATTCATCTATCTCAAGTTTTGGTTCGATCTTCTTCCATTTATTGAAAACATAGACTTCAGGCATAAAAAGCAGGGTGTCAGAATCACTACAGTCTTTATTTCGTGTTGATAATAATAACCAATAATTCCAGAAAAACCCACATGGAACGTTTGGAAAGAGTTTGTACAATATATCAAGCCTAAAAGCATGCGCCTGTTACCGCTAGCAACAGAAACACAGTGGATGTCCGTGCGCTAAATGAGGTCTTAAATGGTGAGAAAATAGCTGCTAACTTGGATTATAATGATAAGAAGCACCAGAGAAGAGAAAGAGAGCAGAAAGAAGGTGAGAGAGGGATGAGGGAGCAGAGGGAGCAGGGGGGCAGAGGGCAGGAGACACTGGACTTTTAGGCAAATTGCGCAGATTAAAGTCAAAACTTGTGAAACGCGAGGACACGTGAGGAGACATAAAGAGACTGTGGCCCTGATGCAGAGTTTTTACCTAAACAAGAGAGCGGTGACTCCTCCCCCTTCAGTACCACGCGCTCTTACTGACACAGGATTGGCTGTAGACCTGTCCATTAAAATGCACTTGTCTTATCACCGAGACCGACCAAAGTTTAGATTCTGAACTATCGATCTTTCGATTTTTGGCAGAGCCTTAACCACAGGAGCTCTTTGAGGATACCAAAAATACACACTATCTAAGAAAAATTATCTCCTTTTTGAAATGGGTGATTGGGTCGAGACAGAATATATTTGTTATATCTGAGTGTAGTAAGTATTTGATTTGACTCTCGGAGGAATAAATAATGACACTTTAAAGGTGCAATATGTCACTTTACTGATGGAGAGTCTTCATTTAGATATTATTGCTTTACCTGGAATGTTGCACAGTATAGCTTTAAACGTGTATCTATATCCATGGAGACGTCCAAGTGACGGCACTAGGCCAAGTTACAGGTCCGATCTGAGGAGAGGCGAGCGTGCATGCTCTAAAGGCACAATCCAGGCAATGCAAAAACATTTCCGTGCAGACAAGCAGGTGGTTGAGAGATGCACAGAAGCAGAATCACTCGGTCTCATCTCTATTGCATAACTCGGGGCGAATTAGAGTAATTTATTCTCTCACCTTCACATATGCCTGGAAGAGAACCTCCACACTGCTGCTACAATACAGACATAGACAATAGGGCTAATGTTTGGACTTTTGAACGTATCAGCTGTCGGTCTTAATCTTAAGCTTTATATTAACACTTTAACACAAAGACATAGCTGCACAAAACATGACAACACAGCGCTGTTTCAGGTTTGTGGTTAAAAATGACTTGCAAGGGACATAATTTGGGGAAAATAATCAAAAATCGGCCTACGTATCCACCCAAAAATATCGTCATCGGTCGCTCTGTCGTCTAAACAATCGGCATCGGCCACGAAAAAAACCCATATTGGTCCATCTCTGCTACAACAAGAAGGCTATCCCCTTGTCTTCAAAACCATATTTCAGGAAGTCTCACAAGATCTACATCATCTTTTATTTTTGAGTGCAGCTTCATATTTGTGTTTAGTCCTAACAAGAGCCGCCCAATAATTTATGCATGGGTTTCAGCAGTGGGGCAATGAATCAGCTGGAGGCTCTATGGAGTGAGTCATTGTGGACAAACAAAACCCAGCCAATGCATTCGAAATGAGAGGCGACCTGCTCGGCTTTAGCTTAAACTTCCATTTAACTGCAAAAGGCCTTAAACGTGTTCTGTAGGGGGCGTCTTGTAGCGCACGGGCAAAGGTTGGGCTGGCTCTATATGCAGCGGTATTTGAGATAAAGGTCAGATAGTGGGGAATAATAACGATACACCGTTTTTCTCTCAGACGTCTTTTTGCCTTGCCGTATATTTTGCCGAGCTGTATTTTTCATATTCATTTCATGGAACATTTGATTTGCACCCTCTCTCCCTCTCTTCCTCTCCTCCCCCCGGCACTTTCATACTCTTCTTTTCTTTGGCTCTCCTCCTCTTCGTCGCGTTCGCTGCTCTTTTGTGGCAGTGAGGACGGTGCTTTAGTAATGGAACCCTTTGGCATTCTCCGCCTGTGTCCACAACAGCTCTGTATTGGGTTGTCTTATCTGAGTTTGAATAGGTGACCAGTCCCTTTTGGTCAGGGCTACAGATCATTTCATTGGGTTTTGTGAAAAGTAATTACATTTTTGTGCAGCGGAAACCTTAATATGTGTTTTCTAGTGTAGGCTTATCTGAGGCGGCATTATAAAGGATTCATAATATTGAGTGACATATGACATCTAACACAAGGCTGCGCGTAGGTGGAATACTTCGAAATATAAACTTAATTAAATGTATTGTTATAATTTTTTACTATTTTTGTAAGAAGACTCAACAAAATAGGTAAAGAAAGTAAAAATCCATTCACTGTGTTGAAAGTGTGAAGTTATGCAGAGGACTACTTTTGTTACTGATACTACTGCTGTGGTCAGTGGTGGAATGTAGCAAAGTAAAAGTAGTAAAGTACTAAACTTAAGTACAAATATTAAGTATCTGTACTTTATGTTACTTTTTACTTTTACTTCACTACATTTGAGAGCAGGTATCTGTACTTTCTACTGCGCTACATTTTTGAACTGGACTGAAAAGTAAAAGTATGTTTTATTATTGTTTGAGACCTGTTGAAAAGGCTGAGAGTTTTATTTTTAAGTTCATAATTTGAGCAAATAAAAACATACAAATAAAAACAGACAGAAAAAAAATGATTCAGTTGTTTCTATTGAACAAAACTGAGCACAAATCTGTATCAAAATCACTACATTTGCAGCCTCATAAGACCTCAAAATCTGCGTGAAATACTTCTACTTTTTACTCTTTAAGTACGTTTTTAATCAGGTACTTTAACTTTTAGTTGTTGTTTATGGCAGTCCTTATTCATGGGTTTTGGTTTACTGTAATTCATCGATTTCTAATTTGGCAACCGTCTTCCGTGGTCATAGCGCTTAAGAAATTCAAATCAAAATATTATACCTTTTGAATGTGGAAAGGTCCTCACAAAGTCCTTCAAATCAAGAAGTAATTGTTTGTCTGAAACTCATGAATAGGTGAACTTTTGAGGACCTTTCACCATTCAAAACTTAATATTTTGTTTTTAATTGTAGATTACTATTCAACTATCCAATTTTCCAAAATTCTGTAACAGAAAGGGAAAGCATGACTTCAACTGCTGCTACTGCAGGTGGTGCTGCTGCCATCCCTGTAACTAGGATTTCTATTCATAGATCAATCACTATTCCACATTTGTGCATTAAAGGTCCTGTACCCGATTTTCAGAATGAACTGAACCCAGCACTCGATCCCTTCTTTCGCTCTGATGTTGAGCCATGACAGAGAAACAATTGTCTGGGATAGTCACAGGCTGTTGTCTCCACATGGTTCTCATCCAACATTGTCTCTGATTGGATAAAACTGTCTGTCCCCGGCAATTGCGTCCTTATGGTTCATCCATAGACTGCATATGTAAATGTACGTAGCTAACCCGCTAGACACCGCATTCCAGCTCCATGGACTTTGATTCCAGTTCACTTTCTATTGAAAAACTGTGGCCCCTCTCTCTGTAACTGCTGCTGTCAGGCTCGTCATTTTGGTCTTAAAATGTTCATATTAACCCGCTCTACACGATCCTGGTATTTTTATGTCGCTATTGTGTCTGTAAATCAAGATATGGACATTAATAACAGACAAATCAGGCACCGTCTTTGCCCTAGATCGCTCCCGCTAGTGTTAGCAACAGGTTTGGTTGACAGCATCGCTGAGCACCCGCTCCCTGCTAAACCAGCGGTGCGGGCGGGAAGGGGCGTTACTTTCAACAGAATTGCTCCAGATTGGCTCTTTGGTTGCTATGATACTACACAGCCGGGGCGGGAAGGGCGTTACTTTCAACAGAATTGCTCCAGATTGGCTCTTTGGTTGCTATGATACTACACAGCCGGTCTCGATGAGCTTCATTTGGCTGGAGCGAACGCTATGGGTGACGTCACACTCTTTTAGTCACGTCTTTATACAGTCTGTGGTCCCAGCACTCGATCTCTACTTTCATTCTGATGTTGAGCCATGAGAGAGAAAACAATTGTCTGATACAGTCACAGGTTGTTGTTTTGACATGTTTCTCATCCAACAATGTCTCTGATTGGATAAAACTGTCTGTCCCAGCAATTGCTTCCTTATGGTTCATCCAACAAACTACCTAATCTATGGGCAATATCATGCAAATATTCAAGCTTTATCATATACTGTAAATAGAAGAAATTACAAGAAAAGTCAGGTACCGACTCTATAATTGTCATAATTTCTCAGTAAAAATATGTTTAAAAAGTTAAATGCTTGACTAAAAGAATTAATTTCCTCATCTGCTGAAAAGTTGTCATGTTTAAACCAAGCTGATTACCCATTGCACATGTTACATTTACATTCCTCGCGCTGCCGTCAGAGTGAATCAAAATGGAGAAGCAGAAATAATAAACACTGCTGGAGACAAAACTGCTCTCCTATTTACAGTAAACGCATGCAATATTGAACATGAATGGAGTAATCAGAGCATTATGGAATCCCATGTTATCGCTGCCTCTGGGCCGTTTACACATTCAGGGGCTACAGGCCTCAGCCTCTGTCTCTCCCGATCAGATCCAGTCTTACCGAGTTCACGGCGGATGACTCAAACCAAACAGTGAATCACCAGCCTCTTGTCCAAAAACAAACTGTAAAACCCCATAGTATTGTGTCAGCAATCCCAAACATTGTGTGTTGGCATACAAAGCACGCATCCATGAATCATAATGTGGAAGAAAAGTTGTATTTCGGTTTGTCAAACAGGCGACAAGCTGTTACGTCTACAATGATTATTATGCTACAGTAGCAAGCAGGCATTTGTCGTGGATGTGATTGCATAAATGTATACACTTTTGCATTATGCATTGAATCACTTTCCATTTTATTTTTTCGATTGCTAATATTGAATTTAAAGGTGCATTCTGGAACTTTTCTGCTATGTCATTGGAATGTTCCACAAACGGTCACATTTTATATATATAGTGCTTTTTCCACCTTCAAGGGACTCAAAGCGCTTTACATCAAGGAACCACTCACCCATTCACACACCAGTTTACGCAGACACTGGGCGCGAGATGGGTTAAGTGTTTTGCCCAAGGACGCAACGACAGCATTCATCTATGGGAGCTGGAATTACACCGCCAACCTGTGGGTCAGTGGACAAACGCTACCACCCGAGCTACTGTCGCCCATCTTCCTTTATTCCAATTATGTTTATGTCGAGAGCGGGATTTGAACCACCAACCTTCGGATAAGTGGACAAAGACTCTACCAACTAAGTTACTGTCTCCCATCTTACTTTAATTTACTACAGGTGTTTCATTGCAAAAAATGCCTTGAAAATCATGCGTTTTTGTGAGCAGGGATCTGACCTGTAACTTGGCCTGGGGCTTCACACGCTGATGGAGATGGAGACGTTTAATGCCAAACTTTGTAACATTCGAGGCAAAGCTATGACATTCAATGAGAAAATCAGGTGGCTTACCCATACTAGTGAACCTTTAAATCCCTTTACGTGCATTGACCCTAAGTGATCTGGCCTTCTCCTCGCATGGTCTGTGTTCATTCATAGTCATTCAGAAAACAAAACATGACACTATAACTTAAATATGAATGTCTAGCTATTATACAAAACCTGATGTTTATGCCTTCATGCAAACAAAGATGTTCCGTTGAAAAATCCCATCTCCGCTGTATTTCAGGGTCAAGTGAGTAGGAGACAAGCTGCCAAGAAAGCTTCAAAAGAAATTCACGCAGTACAAACAGAAAACATCTTTTGGACAAAATCACTGAAAAAAAATATCATAAATGGCATGTTACTGAGCAAGTTAGAGGTAACTTTTCTGGTTGGGGTAGAGTCGCTTTTTCGTGGATCTGACTAAATGTGGCCTGGTGGTTTCCTTCTATGGAGATTAGGTTTAATGCCATACTTTGGAACATTCAAGGCAAAGCGATACAATCTCCATGACAAGCAGGTGACATACCCTCCTTCTGAAAAGTGATATGCTTCTCTATATTCTCTATATCTTCCTTTCTCGCATACAATTGTAAATAGCTTTTTACCTCTACAAACCATGTTATGTCTTGGTATGTCTTGTTATGTTTTGGTATGTTTGGTACGTCTTGGTACATCTTGGTACGTCTTGGCACGTCTTGGTATGTTTTGGTATGTCTTGGTTTGTCTTGATTTGTCTTGGTATGTTTTAGTATGCTTTTGGTATGTTTTGGTAAGTCTTGGTAAGTTTGGTATGTCTTGGTATGTTTTGGTATGTTTGGTATGTTTTGGTATGATCTTGGTATGTCTTGTTATGTCTGGGTATGTTTTGGTATGTCTTGGTACGTTTTGGTATGTCTCGATATGTTTTGGTATGTCTTGGTATGTTTGGTATGTTTTGGTATGTCTCGGTATGTTTCGGTATGTCTTGATATGTTTTGGTATGTCTTGGTATGTTTGGTATGTTTTGGTATGTCTCGGTATGTTTCGGTATGTCTTGATATGTTTTGGTATGTCTTGGTATGTTTGGTATGTTTTGGTATGTCTCGGTATGTTTCGGTATGTCTTGATATGTTTTGGTATGTCTTGGTATGTTTGGTATGTTTTGGTATGTCTCGGTATGTTTCGGTATGTCTTGATATGTTTTGGTATGTCTTGGTATGTTTGGTATGTTTTGGTATGTCTCGGTATGTTTCGGTATGTCTTGATATGTTTTGGTATGTCTTGGTATGTTTTGGTATGTCTTGTTATGTCTCGGTATGTTTTGGTATGTCTTGGTACGTTCTGGTATGTCTTGGTATGTCTTGGTATGTCTTGGTATGTCTTGGTATGTCTTGGTATGTCTTGGTATGTCTTGGTATGTCTTGGTATGTCTTGGTATGTCTTGGTATGTCTTGGTATGTCTTGGTATGTCTTGGTATGTCTTGGTATGTCTTGGTATGTCTTGGTATGTCTTGGTATGTCTTGGTATGTCTTGGTATGTCTTGGTATGTCTTGGTATGTCTTGGTATGTCTTGGTATGTCTTGGTATGTCTTGGTATGTCTTGGTATGTCTTGGTATGTCTTGGTATGTCTTGGTATGTCTTGGTATGTCTTGGTATGTCTTGGTATGTCTTGGTATGTTTTGGTATGTCTTGGTACGTTTTGGTACGTCTTGGTATGTCTTGTTATGTCTTGATATGTCTCGGTATGTTTTGGTATGTTTTGGTATGTTTTGGTATGTGTTGTTATGTCTTGGTTTGTTTTTGTATGTCTTGATATGTTTTGGGATGTCTTGGTATGTCTTGGTATGTCTTGGTATGTCTTATCACCGCTTGTCACCACTGTATATGGCTGGTCTCTATGTTTGTGTGTCTTGCATTAAATTAAAAAAGTGACGTAGTGAAGCTTCAAAGTTTAAACACTGTATATGACTGGTCTCTATGTTTGTGTGTCTTGCATTAAATTAAAAAAGTGACGTAGTGAAGCTTCAAAGTTTAAAATATTGTCTGTATTTTATATCTGCCATTGTGATTCAAAACGTTACAGCCGTTTGAAATCTGGCCTCTACAATCTGACTGAATGTTTTAAGCTAAAGTCTGCTAAAGGTCAGCCGACAGCGGGAATAGTCTTCATCCTTTCTCAGATGAAGTAAATTCAGCGTGCTTTAAAATGTCAGATTTATTCTATTGTGAGTGTGTGATCATCTCTGTTGTGTAAAGCCATTACCTCTGGCGCATAAGAGCACCTTTGTCATCCCACCATGTCCCCATAGGTCAGCCTGTCCCGGTCACGCCGTTTGAGCGCAGCAAATGGTGGCCAGATATGTGTTTAGAATCGAAAGAATAAACTGATTTAGATTTAAACTGGGTGCTATTGGCTCTGTGTACAGCGGCATGCTAGCTAGCTCAATAAACAACCTATTAAAATTCAAATTAATTAAAATAAACACTACCCAATTATTTTGATGTTTTATTATGTAGAATACTTAAATTTGTGGCGTGGTTTTAATATTTATTATGGCTCAAAAATAGCATTAGCGTTAGCACTGAGACTTAAACATCTGTTTCTAAACGCAGAAGTGTCCTCCGGTGAAGTATTCATTTTATTTGTGTAGTTTTTAACATGTTGTCACTGCCATCCAGCCGCAGCTCTCTGTCCACTGCCTGATCTTCAGTTATTTATTCATTTTAATGTGACTTGGCAAAAACCTCACAGAGATAAAATTGGACAGGAAGTAGCAACGCTAACAGTGAGGTTGCCGGTCGATGTTGTGCACAGAGTCTATTGGTGAAATTAAAAGGTTTTAGCATTTGCCCCCAAAACGTAATTTGGTTTTACTGACTCCTTGTGGCTGAAGTTTTTTTTGTTAGCAAGATTTTAACTCTAATGGTATGATAATCCATGCATTTATTTACTTACTTGCTTAAAGGTGCAACTTTTCTGGTTGGGGTCCTCCTTTTGCTTGTCTCCAATTAAAAATTATTGATTTGCCTGGATTGTTCCATAGTGTGGCATTAAACTTACCTATATAAGCAAGTGACACCAGACTGGTTACTGGTCATATCTGTGGAGAGGCGACCCACTCACATTAAGAATAACAGGATCACAAATTGAGAAAAAGACTATATTACAAGTCCCAAAATAATCACGTTTTAGTCTATCTATGATGTGAATTTATGAATAGATGTCATTACTGGAACTGACCAGTCATATTTGTTTATCTCGGTGTTACAATACAAATCCCAAACAAGGATTCAGGGTGCCATTTTGTTTTATTCAAGACATGAAATTAATTACACTGTCCTCTTTTTCTTATTGGCCTCAGACGCATGTGACAGTGTGAAAAGTGGGACCTCGCTCTCCCCAAACTGTCAGACGGTAATTGGCCGGCAGTTTCCTTTAATAGCTGGCTGCCACAGGGACGCCAAACACCTCTTTAATTGTGTACAAAATAATTGGTTGCGCGTGAATGGAGAAGTCTTGCTGTAACCTTGAGTCCTATCTTTCACCTGGCCGTGTCAGCGGAACAGGAAAAAAATGTGGGTTTCTTGAAGAGTGAAATCAAAGTTAAATATAAACAGTATCTTTTGCCTTTTGTGTGGCTTGTTGCCTATTCAGGATCGGAGAAACTGCTCATCATTGTATCAGACAAAATAGTTATTATAAAAATTGAATTCAAAAAAAGAAAATCAAAACTAAAAAGACCACATATTGTAGGAGAAAATAAGCTCATTAAGTCAGCAACAAAGGTGGAAAAAATCAGTTTCTATAGTTCTATAAAGTAACAACTAACAAAGTCATTTTTGAAACATAATTTACATATTTTCATATTCACATATTTGTGGAAAGAATACAAAAAAATGGTAAACCAAACTTCAGAGAGCCCTTAACGTCAAGATTACATTCCACAATTTTAGATACAAACTAACCCAAGACTATTTTTATAATTTTTAAAGGTCCCGTATTACGCTATTTTCTGATCTATGTTATAATGTTGTTTCCTCGTCAAAAATGTATCTGGAGTTGTGTTTTGTTTCATTCACACAGTTAACAGACAAACCCAGCATATTGAGGCTGAGTTCTCTCTCAACACTCTGTTTCACGTTGTGATGTCATGTGGTAATACAGGAAGTGCTCCACTGTGTTTTTACACCCCACACACCTTCACTAGAATTATTTGGATAATGTCGGTATTGGAAAAGCCAATCTCTACTAAACAAAGGGTAAAAGAAGCTGTTAACTTGAAATCCACCACTACATGACATCACACAGTGGAACAGAGCATTTTGAGCTTTGGAGATGTAGACAGACTAATAATAAAGTGTTACTCAAACGTGTGAATGAAACAAAACACAACTCCGTGTATGTTTTTGAGGAGGTAACAACATTATAACATGACTTAAAGCTCACAAGAGTTGATTTTGTGTAATATAGGACTTATCTGTGTTATTTATGTGTGTTTTTTTTCTGTGTTTTGCAGATTTTTTCCAACCAGACGAGGCACTGAACGGGATATGGTCACAAATGAAGAACGATGACTTTAGAACGGAAAAGCACATATGAAGAAATTTAACCTGAAGCTACACACTGAGCACTGAACCTGAAGGTGGATAATATTATCATAAGAGTCAATGAAGATATCACAAATACGGATTTTGGCTGGTTTGGCAACAGGACCGTCCCGGCTGAATTAAACCCAAAAATCCAACTCCCAGTGTTTTCTTGCGTGGTCACATGACTCTCCGAAAAGCACCAATGGCCTGCAGCAGAGGCGTGGTGACGAGTGCCTTCTACTGGTCTGTAGCGCTTGTCTGTTTGACTCATATGGGCGGAGTTAAGCCGGACTGCTGGTTAATCGAAGGGGAAAAGGGCTTCGTGTGGCTAGCAATTTGTAGCCAAAACCAACCACCGTTCGAGGCCATCCCCCAGCACATCAACAGCACCATAGTGGACCTTCGCTTGAATGAAAACAAAATCAAAAGTATACACTACTCTTCACTCAGCCGCTTTGCCAACTTGACCTACCTGAACTTAACCAAGAATGACATCTCCTACATTGAAGACGGGGCTTTTTCCGCTCAGTTCAACCTCCAAGTCCTGCAAATGGGGTTCAACAAGATGCGTAATCTGACAGAAGGGGTCCTCAGGGGACTCGGGAAGCTGCAGTACCTCTACCTCCAGGCCAATCTGATCGAGACTGTGACACCCAATGCCTTCTGGGAATGCCCCAACATCGAAAACATTGATTTGTCCATGAACAGGATCCAGCAGTTAGACGGGTCCACGTTTGCTAGCCTGACGAAGCTCACCACCTGCGAACTTTACACCAATCCTTTCAACTGTTCTTGTGAGTTATATGGTTTTGTCAAGTGGCTGTCGACGTTCCCGAATAGGACCAACGAGCGGATGGTGTGCGACACTCCATCTGGTGTGTCTGGCTACAGTTTGCTGAGCCAAAATCCCAACGATCCAACTTATAAGAACGCTCTGCACATGCTGACCACTGTATGTACTGATGATTATGTCACCCCGTTCATCGCCATACCAACGGAGCCCACGATGCTACCGCCAGACGCTACACTGTGTGGGTTGGAGGACTGTCCCTCCGGCACCGAACCAGAGGACATAACCATCAGTACAACGTATACGGATCTCAAAGTTAAACCTCTTATGAAGCTGAAACAAGTAACCAACACGGGTGCCACAATTTCAGTTCAAATTCCTTATCCCTTTAAGAAAATGTACATCCTGGTTCTTTACAACAACAGCTTTTTCACAGATATCCAAAATTTAAAGGATATACAAGAAGACATTGAACTTAAAAATCTGAAACCACACACCAACTATACTTACTGCGTGGCTTCAATCCGTAACTCTCTTCGTCACAACCACACTTGTCTAACCGTGACCACCGGCCCCTGGAGTGGTAAAGAAAGGAGTACCAACAATGCAACAGCAACGCATTACATCATGACCATATTAGGCTGTTTGTTTAGCATGGTTATTTTCCTCGGGGTGGTGTACTACTGCTTGAGACGCAAACGTAAGCAGGATGAGAAGCACAAAAAAGCAGGTAGCATGAAGAAAAACATAATGGAGCTAAAGTACGGACAAGAGCTGGAGGGAGGGACTATATCACGCATGTCGCAGAAGCATTTGTTAGCCGGGGAGAGCATGGCGCGTATGCCGTACCTGCCACCGGGGGCAGACTTGGACCAGTATAAATTTCAGGAGATTAGCGACACGCCTAAAATGATGAAAGGAAACTACATGGAGGTGAGGAGCATGGACCACCACGATCGAAGAGAGTGTGAGATGGGGATGCCCGGGAACAGCCAGGGATCTGTAGCGGAGATTTCTACCATCGCAAAAGAGGTAGATAAAGTCAATCAGATCATTAACAACTGTATTGACGCACTGAAGTCTGAGTCCACCTCTTTTCAGGGCGTCAAGTCGGGCGCGGTGTCGACAGCAGAGCCACAGTTGGTACTTTTGTCCGACCATCCCCAAAATAAATCCGGTCTCTTGTCCCCCCCGTACAAGGACAGCTACCACCACTCTCTACAACGACACCGCAGTTCGGACGCCTCTCCCAAGAGACCCAGCACCGCTACCGGAGGCCCCATGCGGAGTCCCAGACCGTACCGCTCCGAATCCAAGTACATCGAAAAAACCTCCCCGACCGGCGACACCATCGTCACGGTAACGCCAACCGCCGCCATCTTGCGCGCCGAGGCGGAGAAGATGCGCCAATACAGCGACCACCGGCATTCGTACACCGACGCTCAGATAGAGGAGCTGGAGGGGCCAGACGTGCACAAGTCCATGTTGGAACCGCTAACTCACTCGCGGTCCAGAGACTTAGCTTACTCCCAGCTGTCGTCGCAGTATCATAATCTTAGCTACTCGTCCAGCCCGGAGTATTACTGCAAACCTTCGCACAGTATTTGGGAGAAGTTTAAGCTGCACCGAAAGAGGCACAAAGATGAGGAGTACATGGCAGCAGGACATGCACTTAGGAAGAAGGTGCAGTTTGCAAAGGATGAGGACCTGCATGATATTTTAGACTACTGGAAAGGCGTGTCAGCGCAGAACAAATAATAAACTCTTTAGCTGTTTTTATGGACTTCCTGTTGCAGAAATGACACAAGAACCTCATGATTAAAGACATGAAAACTTCCGCATTATATTCAAACACATATTTACTTTTGACTGTGAGAGAAATGGCTATTTATCAGAGGTTTATGTAAAACAACGGGGAGAATACTTTTATCTACTAAAGAGAAAATATATTGGAAATTATTAGTATATGTTAACATGGATTCTAGGTTTTTGGGTATCGCATGGCCAAGTCCTGTGACAGTGGATTTGTGTAAACTACTATAATTATGAACATATGTCTACTGAAACCTCAATATTTTTTGAAGAACTATCCAGACCCTTGATTTCAAATGAACTTTTTTTCCTTTTCCTGAATATATTTACTTCAAATCTATGTACAGATATGGTTTTATATATTTCTGTGTAAACTGAAAAGTATTTGTGAATGGAAGCTAAGGTTTTTCAAGGAAGAGCTGTTCTTTTTTAGATGTTGCTAAAGAATGGTATATAGCCTTGTTCAAACCTGCCTGACATGTCACCGCCTCTTTTTTTTTATTTTATTTTTTTTATTGATCTTACATGAGTTCTTTTATTCACCTATACACATTACAGTATTGGCAGAGTAGAGTTAAATGTGCAAACAGTATGGTCACAGGTGCCAGTCTCGTATCTTTATTACCAAAGTAGAAAAACACAAATGTTTACAATATTTCTGCAAGGTATGTGTATCGGACACAAGGAAAGCCAATTTTTAATTTATTTTAATTAGAATTTTAAAAAATCTCTACACTATATAAACTTTTATTTGCTAGATGGAGCCAGAATATTCCCACTGGATGAATGTAATATTATATTCTTATCCGTCTATGGCAGCTTTCGTGTATATTTAGAAAGGTATATTTATTTGGTTATGTTATAAACTCTATTTCGTTCATTTGCTTCTTTGAGTGTAATATTATCTCCGTGACAGTGACGAAAGAAAGATTTGGATTTCACGCCTTAGCGCTTGATAAAACATTTGGTTTTTAGACACAAGGCTGGTCTTTTGTATATAAAAAGTTAGTATGTTAGTTAAAAAAATATGAGAATGTGACTCTTAATCCTCCGACTGACTGGCTGTGAAATTTGTACATGATGAAACACTTTTGACTAAATATTTCGAAACACTGTCATGAAGATGTTTATATAACAGATTTCAAACAGGCTCATGGCAATTTGTCTCCGCCAGTATCCGACTCTGAATTAGTAAGTAGGAGGCCACACTGTGTACTAAGAGGTGATTACGGTCCATTAAGAATTTAGAGGGAGGGTCACTCGAGGTAAAGCGGTCGTGAAGAATGTGCTGTACTTCCCCAAGAGCAAATTGGAAAACACAGTCATCTCGAAAATGCATAATTTATTATCTCACACTAACCCAGATAAACTCAAGTTAAACACTAAAACAGTAGCGGGGGAGACACTGCGGCTGCTTAACATTACCGAAAAACAATTAGCTTTTTTTGTTTTGATCTGTAATCAGGGGCGGCGCCAGTGGGGGGGCTTCAGGGGGCCTTAGCCTCCAATAGAATGGCTAATGTTCCCCCATAGCTCCAGTAAACATTTTTGCCCCACTTTCATAGCACATCCAATCTCGACAAAAAATGAAATTAAATGGCAACCACAGACTGTTCAAAATGAGGCTACAATAAAAACAGATATTATATTCCATATTAGTTTTCATAAATCACTACTAGGAGGAACTACATTTAAACTGGTTTAAAACAATGACGCAAGAGGGAGGTCTGTGTAATCCCTCAGTCGTCCAGGTATGATCCATAAAAAAATTAAAATCTGTCAACTGAATCCCAGAAGTGAAGAAGCGGCTTGGATGAGCAGCGAAACGTCTTCACTCTTACAACTTTTTGTCCAGCTGACAAATTTGAATTTTTCTTTTACTATGGTTGAGGGTGTGCGCTCGCATCCATATAAGACTCTAAATTAACATATTAAGTGGGCACCCCCATTGTAGAATTTAGCAACCCCATAGCTCCCACAGCCAAAAATGTCTGGCGCCGCCCCTGTCTGTAATGTATTTAAACGAAGCTTGGAATCCCACAATATATAAAAGAAATCTAAAATTACAGGAAGTAAGTTACAGTAGTAGTGAAGGACATCCAGCTGTACATGTACACAGACCGAATGACCCTGACTACACACTATTACACACTACACATCAGTGACCAATCATTTTAAAGAACTGTTTCAACTACTGATGGTGTTATGTAACTATTGTTTATTATTGTGTTATTAATACAACACTCAGGTATATCAGTGACATCTGTTCAGCGTTTTTAAGCTGTTCACTTTTGTTTATGATTAATTACATATAGTTCTTGTTAATGACTGTTTATAGTATTAGTGTCATTTCACATTGGTTCAGATGAGCATTATAATGTTCTCCATTCCACAAACCACTCGCAGTTAATGAGACACTTCATATTGAACTTAAGAATTGGGTCAGTGTATTTTTATTTATTTTTTTGTAGATACAACCATAGACTGTATAAAGAAGTGGACTAAGAGTGTATGATGAGTTCGGCTCCAGTCAAATGGAGCTCATCGAGGGGTGAAGTTGGTGCCGAGTTCCACATTTGGAATTCCGAGTATCATAGCGACCAAAGAGCCTGCCCACAACGCTGGTTTAGCACGGAGCAGGCGCTTAGCAACGATCAAACCCATTGCTAACGGTAACGGGGAAAGAAGACGCGTGATTTGTCTGTTATTAATGTTCATATCTTGATTTACGGACACAATAGTGAAATAAAAATATCAGGATCGTGTAGAGTGATTTAATATGAATATTTGAAGACAAAAATGACGGCGAGAGTGACAGTTTTTCAATGTAAAGCGAATTGGAGCCAGAGTCGATGGAGCCGGAAGCGCGCCCATGCTCACTTCTTAGTTGGAACGCGGCGGCTAGCGGGTTAGCTACGTCCATTTATATATACAGTCTATGGATACAATACAGTTTACGTTCTAGATCCAAAATTGTCCTTCGATGATTGTGGGTCATGAGCCTGATGTGAAAACGTTATGTAAACAACTAAAGTGTTAACTTGACTGACTTCTTCAACCGCCTTAAGATTTTTCAGCGTGTACAAGTGTAAATCTACTTACTTTGTGTTGTTTCTTTGTTTGCTGAGATACTGTTGAGAATATTCATTTGTTATTTTTTATAAAGCAATTCTGTAAATCATGAGAGCTGTCAGGTTTTTAGTTCCTTTAGCGAGTTAACGTTTTTATACTGCATACTGTAGCACTTATGTGTAAAAACCGGTTTGGAGTGTTGAGGAAAAACTTCAGCGAGACGAGAAAGTGTTGTTCAAGTGCATCAAAGCAAACAAGAGCACAAGTATGTGTTTTGTTTCTTTTTTATCTCTAATACTCTGTTATTATCTGCTTTCAGACAAAGTACTGTGAAATAAAGTTAAGGGTGCACATACAGTTACAGCGGCAGCCATCTTTATTGAGAAACTATATAGAGCCTAGATAATGAGCCCATAAGACGCCTTTATTATATAATTATAGTGTTTACATGGGGGGGAGTGGCCCATAGGAAAATCATAGTGCTCCTGCCTGACAATTACTGTGAGCCATTGTTCTTGATCACTCACTTTCAGAAGTATATGTTGATATGCAGTGGTGGAAGAAATACTTCTGTTACTTAAGTAAAAGTACAGATACCGGAGCAAAAAAATCTGATAGTATCACATAAAAAAATCTAAGTAAAGGTATTAAAGTACTCGTTTAAAAATGTACTTAAAGAGTAAAAAGTAAAAGTATTTTGTGTAGATTTTGAGATATAATACATCTTCAAATGTAGAGATTTTGATGAAGATTTGTGCTGAATTTTGTTCAGTATAAAACTACTGAATCGTGTTAATAATAAACCTCTTTTAAGCATCTCTCAAACAATAATAAAAATACTTTTATGTTTCAGTCCAATTAAAAAATGTAGTTGAGTAGAAAGTACAGATACCTACTCTCAAATGTAGTGAAGTAAAAGTAAAAAGTATCAACTTAAAAATGTACTCAAGTAAAGTACAGTTACTTAAAATGTATACTTAAGTACAGTACTTTACTACTTTTACTTCATTACGCTCCACCACTGCTGATATGGCACCATTTATTTCCAGTAGGGGGCCTGCTACCGTGGAGAAGTTATTGCTTTGACTAGAATGTTCCACAGTATGGTATTTTAAACTTGTCAAACATGCATGTATTTCATTATGGGTATTTTACTGCTCAAAAACACCTTTAAAAACTGACATTCTTACTGCTGATTTCATGAAGCAGAGAACAGTTGCTACGCAGACAGAAGCTGGACAGGTCGACTCTGCAGCCAACATCAAGACATGGGTCACGTTACAGCTCTTTAAAATATTCACTCGCCCTAAATAAATCTATCCATTTTCTTCCGCTTATCTGGGGCCAGGTCGCGGGGGCAGCAGTCTAAGCAGGGCCTCTCAGACTTCCCTCACCCCAGACACTTCCTCCAGCTCCTCCGGTGGGGCCCTAAGGCGTTCCCAAAACAGCCGAGAGATCCTAAATAATAAATAAATAAATGTAACTATGTTTATCTGTTTGAAAGGCGCATTAACCTGAACTATATGCAACTTTTCTGATGAATTACCGTATATTCCGGAGTATAAGTCGCACCAGCCAAAAAATGCATAATAATGAAGAAAAAAACATATATTTCACATATAAATCACATCTGAGTATAAGTTGCACCCCCAACCAAACTATGAAAAAAAGTGCGACTTATAGTCCGGAAAATACGGTAAATGCCATACTATGGAACATTCCAACCCAAGCAATAATATCTTCATGTTGACAATTAAGCAGGTGGCGGATTTTCTACCAGAAAAGTTACACATTTCTTCTTTAAGTTTGAAATTATTAAGTATTTTAATGTATACGGAGTCAATAATCCGCTCAATAGAAACATATTACATTTTTCATGCGTTACCTTGTGATATTTTTAACGTCGCTGTCGGGCTTTACGTTAAAGGCAGGGAAAACAAACAGGTCGACATAGACTGGCTGCGCTGCATTCAGATCACCGCAAACTTTCTCAAAACATCTCCCCGGAATGAAAAACTCAGTTGAAGTTTATGACCTGTCCCTGTTTTGTCCAAACTGTGATGTACAATGTAATGTTGGCAATAACTATTAGAGTGATAGAGTCATTTTTCTATTTCACAGCTTGTTTACAGTCAGGGGTCTACAGTACAACACAGCCACAGTCTATGGTGGTCTGACCTCAGCCTGATGGGAAATAATGCCAAGTCAACAGCCGCTATTTTGATTTGTTGTTATGTCACAACACTAAACAACAGTGGTTAACATTAGCACTGTTCAAAAGTTATACCGGAGTCACGACTTCTTCAAACTACAGAGTCAAACTTTAGCTAAAGGTTAAATTAAAGGTGCTATATTACACAAAATGGACTCTTGTGAGATTAACCCATGTTATAATACTGTTACCTCCTCAAAAACATACCTGGATATGTTTTTGTTTCGTTCACACAAGTTTGAGTGATGCTGCATTATTAGTCTGTCTACGTCTCCAAAGCTCAAAATGCTCTGTTCCACCTGGTGATGTCATGAAGCAGTAGTTTTCAAGATAACAGCTCCTTTTACCGTTTGTTTAGTAGAGATTGGCCATTCCAGGACTGAAATTATTCACATGATTCTAGTGAAAGTGTATAGAGAGAAAACAAAGTGAAGCACATCCTGTATTACCACATGACATCACAAGGTGAAACAGAAAACAGAGAACTCAGCCTAAATATGCAGGGTCTGTGTTAAACATGTGTGAATGAAACAAAACACAACTCCAGGTCTGTTTTTGACAAGGAAATAACATTATAACATAAATCAGAGTATGGTGTAATATGGGCCCTTTAAATTCTACAGTTTGCTAATATATCGTTTGTTGAACTACTGACCCCTTGTGGCTAGATTACAGATTAGTATGGAAATGTCACAGAAACATGATACAGAATCATCCCTAAAGGTGCTTGGAGATGTCATTGCTCTGCCTGGAATGTTCCACAATATGGCATTGAATTAATCTGTCACACTAAGCCTACTCACAATAAGAATCCATGTTTTTAAATGTATTTTTGAGCAATAGTTTTAGCTTTGCTTAGACTGTCCCATATGGCATAACCTATCTTACATTTTTTTCCAATTGCAGTTGTCTCTTTTGCTCAAACAACAACTGCAATAGGAAGAAAATGTAAGATAGGTTATGCCATATGGTGGGATATTCTATGAAAACCAAAAGCATTTCCATGGAGACAAACTTACTGCCTTCACAAAACAAAATCTTACTTATTATTAGTAGCGTCTTGGTACAAACCCTGCTAATCTTGCTAATTGTGGGTATGGGGAGTTGCTGTAATTGCACCAGTGAGGCACAGCGACTGACACAAAGAAGAACATTGCAATTACATTCAGACTAATAGTGTCCTAATAGTCCAAATCAAGACCAATTAAAATATCCCATGGGGCCATGTCACCAACAGAAAGATGGCCGTTCTCTCCTACAGATATGTACAACTCTCCTAAAATACAGGGTAACACAGCCTTCAGCCAACAGTATGATGGTTAAGATGGTTTAGTTATGAATTCATGGCATAAAACGACTTAAAGTAGACATATTGTGCTTGTGTCTGCTCTACAGTTATAATCTATGACACCCGTGGATCATTATGTTATAATTTACACATTTTGAATCGCCATATTCACCTAAAAGGGGCGTGTGCCGGTGGCGGTGAAAACAGGGATTGATTGGCAATATGGCGTCTTGAAAATAAGCGATTAAAGATTTCTCAAACATGCACGAATCACTCCAAATACAACTTTGAGAGGGTAAATGAGCAGTGGAAACAACTACAACATGGTTAAAAACTCTGAAAAGTCGATTTTGCAGAATAGGTCTGCTTTAAATATGCACTGAAAGTCTTAAGATGTGGTGGCAGCAGCTCAGTTTTCCACATCAATGAGGTAAACGTACTTACCTTCACTCCATTAATGTAAATGTTTGATAAGCGCTAACAGGAGAGACCGTGGACGGAGGCTGGCAGTCAAACTTCTATCAGCCCCGAAGCAGCTGTGGTGTTGTCTGTACAGTTAGTAAAGTAAGGTAAGATACACTGTATTTCCCCATAGAGAAGCAGAAGTAAGTTGTAAGTTTATTTTCCGCATATAATTCATCCTCTGCGTTTTGGTCAGGTTTGGTCTGTGTGTATGTTTTGGTGTAATACAAAGATCCAATACTTTTGCGTGGGATCTAGAATACACACTTCTTCAATACTTTACGAAGATGTGAGTGTGGTCACCGGTGAATCTCCCCGTTTTCAAATGGCCGTGATTGACATCTGGATTAGCCAATTGGAGACACACATGGTCTGTCCGTATTGGAAAAAAATAAAGTAAAAACATCACGGGGCTGATAAACATTGTGGATTTCTGCAGAATCAATGAGCGATGAACAAAACTGTTAATCTGAGGTGAGATAAATTTGATTTTATCTGTAAATCATAGGTGACCAATGAGCTCCTTCGTTTCACGTGTCACTGAAAAAAACAGATCTGATTAGACGATCACGTTTGACCGGGGTTGAGACGCAACGGAAGACGTGGGGACCAGACTCATATCAATCTGTATGAAGAGAGAGAACATTCTGGATTTGCCTGGCAACCAACACGTCGCACTTTGAATGAAATATCGATTCAAACTGTATGTTTTTCTGCTGCTTATCATAATACCGCTTCCTATTTCATAACTCAGGGTGAGGATAGTGTCAGGTATTGTATATGTTGCGGTCTTTCATTCTGTATAAGCTGCGGGCTATACATGCGGTGACGCTCACACATCCTCCGAGCCAAACGTGTGTCATGGGAAGAATAGATTCATATGGCAGCTTAAAGAAAAACATTATTGATTTCTGCCATCTCTGTCACATTACAGTTGAAGGAGCAAACGCCTTATCTCCAACCGGAGCTGTATGCGCGGATCCTAAGCCCATAAATGTTTAGCCCCTTCCGTCAAACCGCAATGGACCTTACATTGGGTGGATTAATTTTCTTCCAAATCACTGTGAAAGACAAAAGATCACGCGCAATGTCGGAACGCTACCAGGGGATCAATCTATTTTTTTCCCCCTCAGATCACAGCTCGATGAAAGAGGGATTGCTTTTCACACAATAAAAAAGTGAATTGCATAGAGATAGCCGAGACCACGGAGATAGACGTAGCGCATTAGCTGGCTGTCAGTGGAGCATGACTAAGGCCCGAGTTTAAAAGCATTTGAGGAAAAGGGAAAAAGACCGTAAGGATCCCAGAGCTTGTCAAGTTCAAGATCTAATTGGACATGGTTGATCGGGTTATAATGGACAGTGTATCTGCAGAGGGCACCACAAAAGGGAGAACAGAAGATATGGGAAGAGATAAAAGCGCAAATGGCTGGTGTAATTAAGGAGAGCAGCTTGTGAAAAGGTTTCAAGAAGGTGATGAAACTAGTTAATAGGGTTTGCAACACGAGGACTGGTGGTTTTCATGATAGGCGGTAATGTGAAGGGTTCCGTAACGTGAGCTTGGGTAAAACCGTATAGGATAGTTTAATTAAATCCAAGAACTAACCTGATTTATTCAGTCGGGTCTCCTCTTAGTTAAAGCTACACTAAGTAACTTTGCCACCCACCTGCTTGTCTCCATGGAGATGTTATTGTTTTGCCTAGAATGTTCCTCCTCAATGGCAACAAGCAGATGACGCCACCAGATAAGTTACAGGTCCTTTCGGTGGAGAGGCGACCCGCTCACAGTACGAATGCATGTTTTTTGAGGTATTTTGAATAAACAATAAAAACAGATGAAAAAAAAACAAATGAACCAATGTAAAACAGACGAGTTTAATGGTCACGTTTTTATATAGCGGGTTTTCCACCTCAAAGCGCTTTAGATCAAGGAACCACTCACCCATTCACACACATTCATACACTGGGGACGAGGTGGGTTATGTGTGTTGCTCAAGGACACAACAACACTATTCATCTGTGGGAGCTGGAATCGCACCACCAACCTCTACCAAATGAGCTACTGTCACCCGGGTTCTGTAATGCCATATGGAATGTGTCCAGTTGTGCAAGTAGCAGATGAACAGACAGAAAAGTTACGTATCGCACTTTTATTTGTGTAGCACATTTTAGAAACTGATTGTCTCTATAGTGCTGCATATAACAGCAATATAAAAGTAACTTGTATGTCTAAAAGTCAGGCTAATTACGTTCCGGAAAATGGAACTAATAAAAACAAAAATTAAATACAATGAAATGAACGTCTTGTACGTAAGAGTGTGCCGTACTATTTGACCATTTGACCTCAACAACGAAAACATATCTCCATGGTGTCTCTTGCTGCTACTGCGAATTCCGAAGTGACGCCTTTTGTTAATGTGGCAGAAAATGAAAAGCTCGGGTGACATTTCCTCACAGAACATGCTTACTGAGTGACTCACTGAATCCAATCCACCAAAGAGCATTATGGGAGAATCTATCAGGTTTGCACCCAGGGCCTGTCGCAGCCTGTGATCTACGAGTGCCTTCATGTTGATGGTGTGAAACTCCTCACTCTTGTTAGGGGAGATTTATGCTGATGGATGAATCCTGCGTGCCCAAAGAGCTCATTAATACCAGGCACGGAGGAGCCGCGGAGAGGAGAGCGGCTGTGATCAGAGCAGCCCGACCAAAGAACCATTCTTCAGATGAGGCGGGTAACGGGACCACCAGTCAACGGCAGAGCAGCGAGAGGAGAGACACTGCTGAAGCTTTAAACACATCATCTCTATGACATTTTCACAGTATGGATAACGTGTATGGAATATTATGCTAAATGTGACATGACATCAACATTAAGACCGTCGCAGAAACACATCAATAAATCGTCGCCCAGAGCCTGGAGGTGTGGGCAAGGCAAGGCAAGTTCATTTGTATAGCACAATTCGTACACAAAGTAATTCAAAGTGCTTTACAGAATAAGAAAGACATTAAAATCACAATACAAACAAATCAAAACATAAATAATCATCATAAAATTAGCATTAAAAGAGAAGAGTGCAGAATAAAAACCTTTCAGTCATATGCACAGCTAAACAGAACCGTTTTGAGCCTGGATTTAAACATTGTCAAAGTAGAGGCCTGTCTCACATCTTCAGGAGACTGTTCCACGTTTTAGCTGCATAAAACTGAAACTCTAATTCCTCATGTTTAGTCCTGACTCTGGGCACCAGCAGGAGGCCGGTCCCTGAGGTCTTCAGAGTGTGAGATGATTCATATGGCATTAACACGGTCCCTGAGTCTTCAAGGTGTGAGATGATTCATATGGCATTAACATGTCGGAGATGGCTGTTGCGTATATGCAGTTGAAACCAGAAGTTTACATACACTATATAAAAAGACACGTATGCTTTTTTTTTTCTCACTGTATGACATGAAATCAGACTAAACTTTTCCTGTTTTAGGTCAATTATGATTTTGCACGATGCTCGATTTCTGGCTTTGACGATTAGCTGAATGTCTCTCTCCACTCTTTAGGGTTCTTTGATGCAAGTCGGCAGGGTTAAGGTGAGAGACTGCACGTGAATATGAAAAGGTTTGCCTGTGTTCCACGCTACACACTTCTTCAGTACTTTACAAAGCTGTGAGTCTGGTCACGGTTGAATCTCCCCGAGTTCAGATGGGCGTGATTGACAGGTGGATTAGCCAATCAGGGACACACATGGTACGTCCGTGTCAAAACAAATATGGCTGCTTACGAGGAAAAAAGAAATCGAGAAAATATCACAACGGACTGAAAAACATTGTGGATTTCTGCAGAATCATTGAGCGAAGCACCAAACTCTTAATCTGAGGTGAGAGAAATTTTATTTAGTTTGTAAATGAGAGGTGACCAATGAGCTCCTTCGTTTCACATGAGTCACTGAAAAAAAAGAATCTCATTGTGATCAGACAGATAACATAAAAAATATTTAAAAAAATACAGAGAGACAAAAGTATTAAAGTAAGAAAGAAAAAAGTATTTGATTTAGAGATGATTTTAGATTTTTCTGAGCTTTACATTTTCATATAAAAATGGGGCATTTTATGTGTAAAAATAAACCAAGATAGATTTTTTTCATGCACATAAATTCAAATAATGGTATGAGCCAGTTGGAAAATTCTTGGTTTATTTTGTTGCCATAGATATCAAAAATATAACATTTAAGCTTCCCATATATATGATTCACTGAACAATTAATTCACTTATTCACTCACGTTCTATGCACATTATGCACTGGTGAAAGCAAGAATTAAACTGTCAGTCAATGAGAACTGAACTGCTGTTAAAAATAAAAAAAGTTCAAAGTTTTATATTATCCAATTTGAAGAAGCAATTATTAGAAAAAGGACAGTTTGAGAGAATGATTCATCTAATGCGAGGTCTTCGGGGACCACCAGTCAACACTTGAAGAACCATAGAAGTAACAGCACGGCACACTCCACATGAAGGAGCCTCAGACCTGACGCCTCATTACAATTTGAAAGTGAACTCAAATCAAAGAAGCCGGACTCGTTTTGCCCGGTCGGGTCACATGACGTTTGTTCTCTTAACTTTCACTTCTGGCGATAATGAGCAGCCTGCCCCCTGTCTATCTCTCCTGTTCCTCTGTTCTCTTTTCTGCCAAACAAAGTCTTCTCTGATCACAGCCAAGTACCGACCACAAGAATGCATGAGCAAAAAGGTGCGGGGAAAATCAATGGCAATTATTCCAAAGTACAAACCTTCATTGTTTAAAATACAGTTCAAGGGCCTTCCTATTGAGCTACTGTCCGTTAACTGTCCATCATTGCAGTTTTCAGACATTTGATTACACATGACTTTACAAAATCTACTTTATCTTTTCAGTAAAGTGATGCGATGTTGCCAAATATGTGCTTCCAGCGTGTAGATGGAAGGTTTACATCAGTGAAATTGTAAAAGAAACTTCAAATCTGTCAACTGGACAAAAGGTTTTAGAGTGGAGACGTTTCACTGCTCATCCAAGCTGCTCCTTCAGTTCTGGTTAGATTTACTGGTGGACACTGCCTTATATCAATCTGAAGGGAGGAGCTAACTACACTGAAACTAACGCACCTGTTTGTATAGAGTTTCTGTTTGTTGGCTAGGTCTAATGAGCTACCGTAAGTGTGATCTGTGTCTGAGTCATATTTTGCATAATTGTTCAGGTCCCTAATGGGTGCCCTCACATGTATTAGCATACTGGCTATCACTATTGTTTTCCTTGTTTTGATTTAGGTGTGAGGATGGAATTATAAATAGGGGATAGACGATGTCTAAGGCCCCCATTCCTGTTCAAAGATGGATTGTCTTTCCTAACAAAAATTGCCTCTTTAACCCCTCTCTCAAACCGTTTCTTTTCTTTTGCTAAGATCTGTACCTCACTATCATCAAAGGAGTGGTTAGTGGCTTTGAGATGGAGATGAACGGCAGACTGGGGTCCCGAGGAGCTCTCGCAACGGTGTTGGCACATTCTCTTATGGAGTGGCTGTTTTGTTTCTCCAATATAAGCCTGTACTAGCTAGAAAACAGAAACTGTAAACAATAGGTGTGTTAGTTTCAGTGTAGTTAGCTCCTCCCTTCAGATAGATATAAGGCAGTGTCCACCAGTAATCTGACCAGAACTGAAGAAACAGCTTGGATGAGCAGCAAAACGTCTTCAAAACGTTTTGTCCAGTTGACCGATTTGAATTATTCTTTTACTATGGATCATACCTGAACGACTGAGTGATTACACAGACATCAGTGAAATAGCTTGTGAAGAAAATTGCAGGAAGTAGAATTGCATATTAGAATCCCTATATCTTTGCCCTCAAGATCCATTGAAAAAGCTTAGACTATTAATGTGCAAGGAACACTAAGTTTGAACATTGTCGTATATTTCAGTTGGTTAAATAATAACTACTGTGTAAATTGGCTCTTTACCCAACAGTGCCCAGCAATCTCACTGTTTGCGTAGGATGACCAGATTTTCAAAATAAAAACTGGGACACAGCTGAGTGTGGTGTTTGGTAATAATAAAACTGTGAAAAGAGCACGTAATTAAGAATATTATGATGCACTGAGTCCATTCATAACTTATTCACACATCTCGTTATGAGTCAGTTTAATCTGAGAGACTTCAGACAGAGCAGTTGAGAACATTTTTTTGTGTTCTGGTCATTTTCAAGCACATTCTTCTGCATTTTGGCTAAACAAATCAATTTATGCCTCTGTTTACTTTTGGTGGATATCAAATTGGTCAAAAACAGGGACACCTGGGACATTTCTTGTATAAAATTGGGACAAATCAACTGGTTTTGGATAAATCTGCTGGAACATGGGACACACGGCTCAAAACTGTGACTGTCTCGGGTAAATAGGGACGTCTGGTCACCCTATGTTAGCGCCACTACTTCCTGTCCAATTTTATCTCTATGAGGTTTTTGCCGAGTCACACTAAAATGAATAAAAAATTAAAGATCAGGCGGTGGACAGGGAGCTGTGGGTGGATGTCACTGACAACATGTTAAAAACTACACAAATAAAATGAATACTTCATTTCTGTGTTTAGAAAGAGGGATTTTGTGACTCAATGCTAACGCTAATGCTAATTTTGAGGCATAATGAATATTAAAACAACATCACAAACTGAAGTATTATACGTTCTAGTCTTTATTGTAATTAATTTTAATAGATTGTTTATTTTATATTTTACGCTTTTAATAAAAGGGGACAAGGGAGCTAGCTAGCGTGCTGCTGTAGACAAGATTTGGTGTTTGCTCAAAGAATAGTTGCTATAGGTAACAGTCATATCCAACAAGGAAGTAAAATGATAAACTTCACCAAAATTGCCAAAACCATGGAAAACCTTTTTAGCAATATTTTAAGAAAAGTTATATGTTTTAGTGAAATGTGTAGTTTAAAGGTCCTATATTGCACAATATTGACTCTTGTGAGCTTTAAACCATGTTAGAACTTTGTTACCTCATCAAAAACAACAGTTGTGTTTTGTTTCATTCACACATTTGAGTAGCCCTTTATCTTAGTCTATATTTAGTCTGTCTGCGTCTCCAAAGCTCAAAATGCTCTGTTGCAGCTTTTACCTTTTGCTCAATAGAGAGTGGGAATTTTAGGTCTGAAATTATCCAGATGATTCTAGTGAAGGTGTATGGAGTTTAAAAACACAGTGGATTACACTTCTTGTATTACCACATGACATCATAAGGTGGAACAGGTGTTTTCTGTTTGAGAGAAGAACTCAGCCTAAATATGCAGGGTTTGTGTGTTAACCTCCTGAGACCCGAACTCTTCATGGCTTTATTCATTTTTTCTCTTTGTTATTTGGACTGACTGGAGCTGATGGGTGTAAAAACAAAGAATTATCTTTTTGCATTATGAGAAAAATGATGTCCACATATGAGGGACATACGTTGTACATTTTAATCATTTTGATAGAAACAATAAAGTCACATTTAAATAATGATTTGCAAAAACTATTTGTTAAGTGCCTGATCACAGCAACATTGTTGTCAACATGAGAAACAAGAATTGTGCCTCTTGGAACAATGTGTCTCATTTGAAGAGCTTCTAAACATTGTGTCAACATGAGAAACAAGAATTGTGCCTCTTGGAACAATGTGTCTCATTTGAAGAGCTTCTAACAGGTGAAGACATGAGCCTTTAACAAAGTCCACCTTGAATCTAAACTATAATGTGTTAAACTCTTCTGTCATCACTAAGACAACTCCAGGTCTGTTTGTGATGAGGAAACAACATTATAACACAGATCAGAAAAGAGCATAATATGGGCCCCATAACCTGCCATAACATGGACATTAATGTAAACCATAACCATATACAAGGATGAGTGTAAAATGCATAAACATGTTAATCTTTTGAGCTTCACATGACATTTATTTGCCGTATAATCCGCAGTATGTCACGGTGCATTGGGTTAGCTGAAGGCGAGTTACATTTCAACAGTTTAATGCGTTGGTTTCAGGCCTGTAACATGTTGTGAGTGAAGTGGACAGCTTTAAGTGCAGGAATTCACACCTGCCGTCACAACGCACCTCCTCACGCATCTCCAGCGTCATGATCATATCTCACCCTCCCGCTCCACATGCAAATCAGCGCACAGAAACGCAATCACAAATACTGCGGATATTCAGAGTGTAATAAAATGTACGTCTAATACAGTTCCAGGCAAATAAATGTGCTATGTAATTATGCACACCTATAGATCTGTATATGGCTAATGTGGCGTGTGTAATGGCTCGGTGAATTTGAAATGTCCATTTACAAACACTGTCTGAAGAATCACAATTGTGTGGGAATGTATGGCTGAGTAATTCATTAAAGAGGAAGTATTACATTCTATGGCGTATTACCCTATAACACATAACATATTTAGATCACCATGTTACCTTTTATTACTTTGGAAATGTTATGTTCGCCGTAAACAACGCATTAACATGTTTCATAATTTTCACTCTGAGTCCCCCCTCCCTTTGCTCTCTGCGCTAAGTCACTCCCCCTTCAGAGCGCTATCACATTACAGCCAGCGTGCATTTCATTAATGAAACTACTGCACATCGCACCAGGTTTGTGAAGTTGTAGTGTACTGTTTTGTATCATGTTTTTGTATATTTATGGAGAATTGTCGTGTGGGAGCGTGGGTGACGTGGGTGAGCGTGGGTGCGTGGGTGACGTGGGTGACGTGGGTGACGTGGGTGACGTGGGCTTGTGGGCGGAGCATTGGACAGAATCTTACAGCTAACCGTAAGGATAGTTCAAATAGGGCCCAGGAGAGATTGCTAGATTACCCAAACATGCATGGATGACATATACGACCTCTTCAGGCATGTTTTTCATGAGAGAACAACATTATAAGAAGGTAGAAAGCTGAAAAAGTCGATTTTGCATAATACCTCCTCTTAAAAGGTGCACTGTGTAACTTTTCTAGCGGAGGGTATGTCGCTTGCTGTCTTCATTAATTTGCCTAGAATGCTCCACAGTATCAATCAATCAATCAATCAATCAATCAATCAAGCTTTATTTATAGAGCCCTTTACAACACTCAAGGTGACAAAAGTGATTTCCAATAAAACCAACACAACATAACAACATTCCAAACATTAAACAACGAAATAAAAACAAATTGTACAAAGTGTCACTGCATTACTAAGTGTTAAATATGGCAATTAACGCCACCAGGCCAAGCTAAAGGTCAGATCTGCGGAGAGAGACGACCCCACTCACAGTGAGAATGCATGTTTTATACCATATTTTAAACAACAGACAGAATAAAATAAATGCTATGGACACGTTTAACACTGTGGCACATTGCATGAAAAGCAACATCTCCCTGGAGACAATGTGGCACCAGAAAGTCACATAGTGCACATCTAAATATGTGAAATGAATCAGTATCATGATTTTTTCTTATAGTGAGTGTTCTAAAGTGAGTCTAGAATGACGTCATACTCTCACATGGGGGGCAAGGGCCAGTTTTTCCTATTAATTACATTGTAGTTTGCCATGAAATATTCAAAAGGTAAATGAAGAAGAATTTTAACAATATTCATTTTATCTGCCCCCATCTGTATTAAATACTACTGAACTAGGATGTTGTGATGTCATCTGAAACCCAGCAACACATGTATTTTTCAATTAGAACACAGCATTTCGTATAAAGAAAAAAATCTAAATGAGCACGTTGGAAATACATCTACTTTCCTTCACCTTTACTCCTTTGAATGGCTGACATTTGGCCCTTAGACCGTGCAATCAGTCCCTCCCTTCTCTCTTTCCTGAGGACACATTTCTGATTGGCGACGAGGCACTTGCTATTTTCCGGATGCTCGGATGTATATAGTGCAGTCTTGTAATCTGCCCAGCAATCACGCACTGACGGGAGGGCATCCTGATTGACCTGATAGTGCCGTCATTTAACTCGCCGGAGCTCATAAAAAAGCAATTATTTCCTCACTGTTATTGAAAAGGCCTATTATCATTATGCCCCATCGCTTGCCGTGTTTTACAATGAGCAAATATTTACTTTTCAAATCACTCAGGTAAAAGATGAGCGTACAGAGATGAACTCAAAAAGTTTAGTGAGAATGCTGCCTCAGTAGCATTCAAGTTGCTAAATTGCTAATCTTGGGTGGTTTAACCTTAAGTGAGCAATTAGATTACATTTACTAATCCTTTTTACCCAACCGTTTTCTTGGAGGTACTCGAGCTCCAGTCGTGAAAAAGTAAATATAAAAGTATCACATAAAAAAATCTACTTAAGTAAAAGTACCTGTTTAAAAATGTACTAAAGTGTTAGTAAAAAGTAAAGTATTTCGTGTAGATTTTGAGGTCTTATAAGGCTTCAAATGTAGTGATTTTGTTTGCTTAAATTATAGGCATGTTAAAAATAAACCTTCAGCCTTTTCAGCAGGTCTCAAACAATAATAAAAGTACTTTCCCTTTTCAGTCCTGTTCAAAATGTAGTGGAGTACAAGGTACAGATACCTGCTCTCAAATGTAGTGAAGTAAAAGTAAAAAGCAAAGTAAAGTTCAGATACCTAAAATTTATACTTAAGTGCAGTACTTTACTATTTGTACTTTGTTACATTCCACCACTGTCTCTCAGAAAAAAACCCCCGAAACATTAACATTCTCTAGCAACAATTTATTTATGGTTTCAGTTATAATATATGAATAACTGTGAATTGTTGTAAATAACTGAAATATATTTTGAAATAAGCCATTCCATAAGAGAATGTACCTACACTGTCGCAAGAGCAGCTTGGGACCCCAGTCTGCTGTGCATCTCCAGCTCAAAGCCACTAACCACTCCTTTGAACATAGTGAGGTACAGATCTTCGCCAAAGAAAATAAATGGTTTGAGAGGGGAGTTAAAGAAGCTGTTTTTGTTAGGAAAGACAATCAAAGACAAGTTTTTTTTATTTTTGTTTTGTCTTTATCTACTATGCTCTTCCAGTAAAGCTCCACAGTACAGTTACTTACTTTAAGTAACTACTTAACTACTACTAACTAACTACTTTATCCATCTTGTGTTTATTCAACTATAGGAGATAGTATGCTAACAAACCTAGCTAACAAACAAACTGTAAACAAACTGGTGTGTTAGTTTCAGTGTAGTTAGCTCCTCCCTTCAGATAAACATAAAGCAGTGTCCACCAGTAAATCTGACCAGAACTGAAGAAGCAGCGAAACATCTTCACTCTAAAACTTTTGTCCAGTTGAATTTTTCTTTTGCTATATATGAGGCATAGTCATTTTTATGTATAACTTATGTAAATGTACGTATACTAGATTCACCAGTTGGCACATTTATACAGTACCATGTGTGCATCATCATCATTATGGAAAAGAAAAAATGTATTGTTAATTGGCTCCTTAATGTGTCTGCAGAGGAGGAAGGAAGCGCAGTGGTTTTGATTGGCTCCTCTTCCTCGACGGGCGCGTGCACACTGAGCGCTGTGGTTTTTCCTGTTTTCCATCATCCTCTTTTCAACATCTGAATCCTGCATTAATCAGACAGAAACAACAACAAGTGCAGGCATTTGTAAAGGCGTTCAACATGAATGGGGCATCTGCGCTGGAGACGCTCTGCAGATGTGAAAGATCTGATACAGCTGTTTAGCATTTCAATTTATTCCAAACATATTTTCATTCACCCATTCATTTGCCTTCCCAGCTGATCGGAATGGGGTTACTCCAGCGTGCATTAGGCGGTCGCCCCGGAAACAGCTGAGGGGAGATGCGGGTGCACAACAAGCCAATCAAAGGGACATCAATCATAAAACAGAGAAAAAAGAAAAAAAAAGTCTTAAATTGCAGTGTCTTTTTCAGGGCTGCTATTTCTTTTCTCATCACTCAAAAGGACCTCTCTCAACTTGCACTCTTCATGATTTAAGAACAAATAAATAAAAGTTGTGCTTAGATGTCGTGTCAAACCTGGCAACCCAAAAACAAGGAGCAAAATCTTTCCAGCGGGATAATAGCTTCTTTTGGCATGTTTCACTTTCAGTCTCTTAACCAAGGGACTTACTCAGTTAATTACAGTGTTCCGTTTTTACTTTCACGACAACACTGTGTTCATTAAGCATTCACTAAATGGTGGTAAGCTACTACAGCCACAGCTGCCCTGGGGTAGACTGATTGAAACGAGGCTGCCAATCTGCTCCATCTGCCCCTCTGACAACCACCAGCTACTCGAGCACACACCGCATTCATACAAGACAAGGTGGGTTAAGTGTTTTGCCCAGGAACACAATGACAGAACTTGATCAAAGCGGGAATTGGTCCGTCAACATTTGGGTTCACAGACGAGTGCTTGAACCACTGAGCCACTGTCACATAAAAAGCTGTTTTGTCAGGAATAATTGTTTAGTTCTTTTCAGGTTGAAATCAACGTAGTAAAAGTAATCAACTATTAGAGAATAAAAGAACACAGAAAGAACTGAACATAAATAGAAAAAGAAAATATTAAAAAATGTATAGTGCCTATAGGATACTCTTACTTTCACTTTTTTCACAATTTTGAACTCCAATTTACTCTTTATATAACTTCCTTATAGTTTTAATCATCGCCATGTAAAGTATGAAATAATTTATCTTTATATAAACTTTTGATACATTTAAAAACTGAAGATTTTTGCTGATGATAGAAAAAAACAACAACAACCTTTACCCCTGTTTGTAAATGGTCAGACACTGGGGACAAGTTGGGTTAAGTGTCTTGCCTAAGGACACAACAACAGCATTCATCTGTGGGATCTGGAATCGCACCGCCAATTTGTAGACCAGTGGCTCTGACGGCTCGACCAATGATGTTTATGTCGAGAGCAGGATTCGAACTGCCAACCTTCGGATCCGTTGCCAAACACTTTACCACCTAAGCTACTGTTTTATAGCGCCCTCTGCAGGATACATTATTCTGTAGTGAATGCAGATAAGCAGAACATTTCACTATTTTGAAGTCCAATTTACTCTTTTTAAAACTTCCTTATAGCTTTAATCGTCGTTTAAACCGTGCAATCATTTAACTTTGTTTGAACTTTTGATACACTTAACACCTGAAGACAACGAACGCTTCAGAAACCAGACAATACAAAATACTTAACATTAATTAAAACGACCTCAAAATGTAAATGGCCACATTTTTACATCGCGCTTTTCCACCTTCAGGGCACTCAAAGCGCTTTGCATCAAGGACCCATTCACCTAATCATACACCAGTGTACGCAGACACTTAAGAGTCTTGCCCGAGGACACAACAACAGCATTCATCTGTGGGAGCGGGAATCACACCACCGACCTGCGGGTCAGTGGATATGTCCGCTCAACCGATGATGTTTATGTCGAGAGTGGGAATCAAACCTCCAACCTTCGGATCAGTGGACGAACACTCAGCACACGCAGGTCTTTGAGATGTAGTTGTTTACTGCAGACCGAATCAATGCGGCAGGACATACACGGAATATCTCACAAACGAGGAAAATAAAACACTTGCGGAGGACATATTTTGAAAGGAGCTGATTATTCTAACAGAGCATGTTTCACCCGTCTAAAAACTCCAGTGCTGCAGAAGTGAGATGAAATGCACCAGACCAGAGGATTGGGAGTTAATATGCAAACAGACTGAAATGAACGCTGCCTCTCGGTTTTAGCGCGTTGGCATACAGAGCAGGCCATTCCTCTGAGGAGGGAATCTGCCGGGAGCAAAGCATCACTGGAGTTCTCTAAGTGAAATTTAAAGAGCATATGTACTTGAAATTATGCCAATATGTCAAATTAAAGCTTTTTGTTGTAGCAGAAAGGTGCAGGTACAGAGAACTGAAGGACAAGCACAAAGGACTGGATATCGTTGTAAAAAATAAAACTTAAAATTGTGTATGAAACCAAATATCTACCGGTATCTGCATAAAATGTATGAAAAACTGTTCTTGCAGAGCTGTTTACCTACTGTATCTTTGCTACAATGTTCCCTGGTGAATTTGCAAATTAAAACGTGGTTCCTCTTTGGGCAAAATAATTATCCAGCCAAAAATGAACTGTGTGTTATTGATACATGGTGAGGGCTGAGTCAGGGAGGGCATCTGGCATGAAAAGACGTAGACTTCTAATTGATAGATAAAAATGTAACCCACTTCAAATGAATTGTCTTGTCCACCCAATTTTATTTGTGGTTTAAGTTACATATAAAATGCACATGAAACAAATGCTTCTCAATAAGCATGGTAATAATTATGTGAAAATTAAGTACCGTAATAAAATGAGAGCCAAGTTAGGGAGGGCATCTGGCGTAAAAAGATGTAGACTTCGGATTGATCACGTATGCGACTCTCTTCACACTTAGAGGCAGATTAACAAATGAATAATCTGGCAACTCACTTCACACTCAAATTAAGAAAAAATATTTGACCTGTCAGTGTTAAATCATAAAAATTTTGCTAACTTAATACATCCAGATGAGGACCTGCTAATTACAAGACAATATTTTCGAATTTCGAATCGTAAACCAGCAAATGAAACAGACTTTGAATAGTTTGAGTTTGCTGCCTAAACATGCCACTCAAAGTCTTGGCATGTGAAATACAGCGCTAACATGTCTGCTGCTTGTACATATTAACCTTGGAGTAAGTCATGTGACCCCTCCGGCAGCAGTAATGGACCGCTCACCTGGTGCATGCTGGGATAGGCCAGGACCTCCCATCATCATGAATGTATTACCACATGGCCGTCTAAAAACACTATTAATGTTCCAGCTAACTGTGCTCAGCCAATTTTCAGGACACGCTCTTCGTATTAACAGAGAATGTTGAACAAAGTGGATTCGTACTGGGAATGAAAAGACGTGCAGGGGGCCATAATTGGGAAACCGCTATCACAACTCTGCAGAAATATATTTTAAATCAATACTCCTGGTGGCTGCGAACCTTTTCATGGCAATTGACCTTGAGCTGTTGACCTGAATATCACCATCATTGTCTCATTCTGCACACTAGACTCAAGTTTTCTGGTGTCAAGGTTACTTAAAAGCATTATACTCGTTCTTGATTTGAGTAGCATTTTGGCGTTGACTCAAGAATGAATATAAAAACCCAACAGCCTATATCTGCGCTGGAAAATGACAAAATCAATGTGTCATAATATCATGCACTTTAGCCAAAGATACAAAGGAGTTAGACGTAAAGCTACACTATGTAACTTTTCTGGTGGGGAGCTACTCAGAAAAGCAAAGAAATGTTCCACGGTAGAGCATTATCTGACTTGTTTGCCGTTCGTTCAATTATAGATGCTTCGATACCTTTTGAGCAGGCTTGCCAGTCCACAGAGCTGATCTATACCACAATACCCTGTATGATATACAGGGTGTCCATAAAGTCTCTTGACAATTCAAAAACTGAATTACAAAGGCAATTGATGAGATACATGAATTAGATTTGTTCTCTTGTACTCAGTGGTTTCAAAAGTTTTTAATCACATTGTATTTTGGAGTAGCCTAAGAAATGGCTCCTCCTCAAGAGAAGGCACAGTGTGTATCATGGTTTATTGAGATAAAATCGTATACGCAGACTCAACGAAACAAAGATACAGGACATTACTGAACTAAAGCAAAAGATACAGATGCGATTGGAACCACTGATGAGGCCATGATACAGCAAACAAGACAAGAAATCCAGTCCCGTCTTGATGTGCTTCGTGCCACTAATGGTGCCCGTATAAAATGAGGTCAAAAACTTTGGAAACCACTGAGTACAATAGAACAAGTCTGATTAAGATATCTGATCAACTGCCTTTGTAATATATATATTTTTGAAATCGTAAAGAGACTTTATGGACACCCTGTATGTGAGGCGACAGTAGCTCAGCTGGCCGTTCATCCACTGATCTGAAGGTTGGCGGTTTGAATCCCGCTCTCGACTTAAAACATCATTGGTAAAGCAGTCAGATCCACTGATCCACAGGTTGGCGGTGTGCTTCCAGCTCCCGCAGATGATTACTGTTGTTGTGTCCTTGGGAAAGACACTTAACCCACCTCACCCCCGGCGTCTGCGTACACTGATGTATGAACGTGTGTGTGAACGGGCGAGTGGTTCCTTGATGTAAAGCGCTTTGAGTGCCTAGACCGTGGAAATGCGCTATAAAAATAAAACCATTCACCATTTGTGTTTAATATACTGTGAAACATTAGAGGCAAATCAATAATAATCTCCATAGAGACAAGCACCAAAAGTTGCATAGTGGACTTACGGACTTCTTTGACCTAATAGCAGCAGAAGTTGCAACTACTCAGTTAATTCAAAACTCCTTACTACTTCCATAAGGATATTTAAGTATGTATATAAGTAAACCTGGACTATGCATTACAGTCATCTGGCGTATGTTTGCACGACACAAAAAGTACATCTGATATGTCCGAGCGTTACTATCACCAAACAGCCTTTATTGAAGCCGAGTTGTCTGCTTTTTATCCAAACCTCTGAACGCCTCTTTGTTCAGCCTCTGGTCTGCGTGTAACCCGGCCACCTGTCTCTCTCCCCTCCCTCATCACACTATACTCTCCAGCTCACTGCCAACTCACCTCTCTGCTGCCCACCTGTGCCAGATGGCCTGTGCCGCCGTTTGATTGGTCCAATGCGTGACTCGCGACCTCCCTTTGGCTCCGCGTCTCTGACCCCGATGGCTTTCTCGTCTGCTCCGGTCGTACATTTTTTATTTCTTTTTTCTTTCTTGGCCTTGACCCCTTCGCCTGTCTGTCTCGCCCGTGCTCCGTTGGGGGTTTGCGCAGCTGTAAAGACGGCTAACCTCTGCCAGCTCGGTGCTCACTTGTGTTACCTGCTTCGGTGTCAGCTTCACTGGGCAGGCCTCTTAGATTGGTCCATGCCCTTTCTTGGCCTGTCAAGATGGTGCTGAAATTAACTTCTGTTTGCAGAGGAATAATGACTTGTTTTAAACCCCATACGCCTACTGCATACTAACTTATCATAAGCTGAGACACGTTACTTCAAAATCTTACTTTATAAATGACTTGGAAGCAGTTTGGCAAAATCTTACCTTTATTACATAATAGCATTGTCAAAAAATAAACAAACAAATACAAAGATACAAATCAATGCTAAAAAAATGCTGATTTGAATGACTTCCTCCCTATCAGTATTAGAAGTAGTAGGTACAAGACTCCATGGTAACTTTAATATTTCATGTTTTTTTTATCAATCTGGTGAGGAGTCTGTTCAGAAAAGCAAAGAAATGTTCCACAGTACAGCATTATCTTGCTTATTTGGCATTCATTCAAGTATAGATGCTTCGATACGTCTTGAGCAGGCTTGCCACTCCATAGATCTGACCTGTAACTTGACGGCAGCAACTGCTTGTTTCCACACTCAACATGAGGCGACAGTAGCTCAGTTGGTAGAGAGTTTGCACACAGATCAAAAGGTTGGTGGTTCAAATCCAGCTCTTGACTCATTGTGGTGTTGAAATCAGTATTGAGTATCAAACATAGTATTTGTGACAATACTATCACAGTCATTCACACTATAGTTTTCACTTTATCTGAATTCATAAATTAACCTCAACTCTTACAGCTACTTTTTATTACCAAGTCTGTTAAATGGTAAATACACTGCCTGGCCAAAAAAAAGTCACCACCAAAAAAAAGGTCACACTCTAATATTTCGTTGGACGCCTTTAGCTTTGATTACGACACACATTCGCTGTGGCATTGTTTCGATGAGCTTCTGCAATGTCACAAGATTTATTTCCATCCAGTGTTGCATTAATTTTTCACCAGGATCTCGCATTGATGACGGTAGAGTCTGACCACTGTGCAAAGCCTTCTCCAGCACATCCCAAAGATTCTCAATGGGGTTAAGGCCTGGACTCTGTGGTGGCCGATCCATGTGTGAAAATTACGTCTCATGCTCCTGAACCACTCTTTCACAATTTGAGCCCGATGAATCCTGGCATTGTCATCTTGGAATATGCCCGTGCCATCAGGGAAGAAAAAATACATTGATGGAATAACCTGGTCATTCAGTATATTCAGGTGACCTCAATCTTTGAGCACAGATTGTTTCTGAACCTAGACCTGACCAACTGCAGCATTCATCTGTGGGAGCTGGAATCGCACCGCCAACCTGTGGATCCATGTAGCTGACCGCTCAACCAATGATGTTTTATGTCGAGAGCGAGATTCGAACCGCCAACCTTCGGATCAGCGACTCAAACACTCAACTGAGCTTCTGTCACAACCGCTTCACCTGAATCAATAAATAAACCTCAACTTTCACAGCTAGTTTTATTACCAGGTCTGTTAACTCTTCCTTCAACAGATTATTTTGGTACTTTTCAAAAATACTGAATCACTTTTAAGAAATAAATGATCAGTACTACTGTCGAGTCAAGGTCTACTGCGCTTTTTACTACAACTCATACGGCAACTCACCACTATTGGAACCATTAGACTGGACCGGCTCACATTTAAACCTGGCCTTAGACTGAAACAAAAAACTTCACCATTTCACCATGAGAGCGGCGTATTACATAAGACCCATTATTACGCATTAGGAACAGTGTTGAGGATGTATGAGAAAAGACAGGTATAAAACATGTAAATGAATGGTGAACTATTCTCCAAAGTACTTGTGTCCCATTCACGGTGCAATCACAAATGTCACTGGTGCCAGCGATGCATTATTACTGTAATTAGCTGCACCTATTCTTCTCTCCCTGCCTTTGTTCCTGGCTTTTCAGCGCACGGCAACTAAAAGCTACAATCTGACAGCACTCCGCTCCATCTGAGTCAAATCCTTGGCATTTCAGTCGTGAGTGAGTGATCCAATTTGTTCTAAATGATCTCTCTAATGGAAAAGACTGGCGGTAAGTTACATATGCGCGCAGTAAGTAGCCCTGAGTGGCAAATGGGTACTGCAAGAGACTCCTGCAAGATTCTATTATGTTGAAGTGTAGGCGGATGGTCCAGCCGACTGCTCCGTGTTAAGTGACAGACAGGGACAAACACAGAAGACAGTTACGGAGAGGTGCCGTGATGGGCGCGGGAGAGGGGCAAATGGAAAAGCAAGGTGTTCCAATGATTTACTTTGACTTCCACACGCAGACTGTATAAAGAAGTTCACTAAGGCAGTGTGACGTCACTCATAAAGTTCGGCTCCGGTCAAATGAAGCTCATCGAGGCTAGAAGTTATAGGGGCGATTTTGAAGCCGAGTTCCGTGTTTGGAATTCCGACCGTGAGTGTCATAGCAACCAAAGAGCCAATCCGGAGCGAGGCTGTTGAAGGTAACGCCCCTTCCCGATCACACCGCTGGTTTAGCAGGGAGCGGGCGCTTAGCAACGCTGTCAATCAAACTTGTTGCTAAGGTAGCGGGAGTGACCTCGGGGAAAGAAGGCGCCTGATTTGTGTGTTAATAATGTTCATCTTGATTTACGGACACGATAGTGAAATTACAACACCAGGATCATGTAGCGCGGGTTAATGCGAACATTTTAAGACCAAAATGACGAGCCTGACAGCAGCAGTTATGGAGAGAGAGGTGATAGTTTTTCAATAGAAAATGAATTGGAACCAGAGTCGATTGAGCCGGAAGCGCGCCCTGCTCACTTCCCATTTGGAGCGCGGAGGCTAGCGGGTTAGCTATGTCCATTTATATATACAGTCTATGCTTCCACATAAATATGAAAAAGTGGATTAGATCTGGTTAGATTTGGGAGGGTTAAAACTCAAATGATTTCAGCTACTTTTGTCAGTGATTTTGGGTTGGCGCATAAAATAGTTAGTCTAATTTGAAGGTTAAACATGGACTGGGTGATATGGCCAAAAAGTTAATCAATTTTTTATTTTTTATTTTTTTTTGGACGTTTTAAAACATAGACATAGCTTTCAATATGAATTTTCTGAATGTAAACAATACATTTTACATTTAATGTTGCCATTTAACACATAAAATTGTCAAATTTCTTTGCTTCAAACCACAATCTTTCCGTTGTGAGTGTTTAAGGCTGCGTGGTTTGGAGTTATTGTAAAAAGGCTGACAATATAATGACACACTGGTATTGCCGGGTTTCAGATGACATTCGATTGGCCAATAATATTTAATACAACATGAATATTGTTAAAATGCAGGTTTTTGTTGCAATACAGTGAGTTCTTGGGTCTAATCACGGATAGAAATGATCAGGTTCAACATTTGTGAATTCACCTTTTGGATATTTCATGATAAAATACAATGTAATCAATAAAACCTGGCGCTTGCCCCCCATCTGGGAGCATGACATCATCACTTTCTAGAATACGAAAACTACCAATGAATGCAGTACCAACAACATTCAGGTAAGACATGGGGATTCGCCGAGGTTTAAACTGACAAGAATCCAACTCTCAACTTCCTGAGTGAAAGGTGAGACTTCGAACCAATTACTTTGTACAACACATCAGCCATGTTTGTTTATAGGGCGGAACATGTGTTTTTCCTATTGGTTATTCCGCCCGTCAGTCCTGTCCGTCAGAACTCAATGCTGTTTTCAAAAGTTTGGATGTACAAAAACGATATGTGCGCTACTATACATCTTTATACTTAAAAATGAAAAGACACAAGTACACGAAATTTACACATTTGTTATGCCTGGAACAGATTGTGGATTAAGCACGAGGGGGTTTAGACAAAGTACGTAATTCTACATTTAAGATGTGGTTCCCAATCTTTTTTGTCTCCAATACCACATACTACTACAACTACTACTACTACTACTATTGCTACTAATGATAATAATACATCAGACTTATATAACGTTCTTTTGCACATTCAAAGACGCTTTAAACGATAAAACAGCAGACTTAACTAAGTTTTGTCTCACACACACATCAGAACTTGTTTACTCTGTTTAGTATTGTCGTATTTTGAATTTTTACTAGCATATCTTCTAATTATAATGACGTCCTTGTACCCCTGATTGGGAAACACTGACTGAAGCGGCTCACGCACAGTCCCATATACTCGAAGTAGCACTTTTACCTAATTACTTTTACCTAATTTTACGTAATTATCCGTATAGCTACTACTTGAATGTTATTTTGAAGTACCTGAGCTTGCTGTTCTACTGTGCTGCACTGGGCTAACGACCATGTGTCCCGTACAATAGTCTGATGTGTCCTGGTAATATGAAACAACAGATCTGGCTTGTTGCAGCAGTTTCTTTGCAGTGGTCAGTGGAGAGGTCAGGCTGAATACAAAGGAGCCATGTGTCAGATCCCTGCACACCGGCTGCACCCGGGACACACGATCATTAGTGTAATTGCGCTGAAAAGATTTTAGCAGTCTTAGGTTAAAGCCGAGCGTGCCTGGGTTAATGAGCCAAAGAGCGGTGACATGTCCGACGGTGTTGCCAGGTTCTGCGTTTCTCATCCGCCATTCAGCCATAGCATTACGACCACTGACGGATCAAATAAATAACACCTTTTCAGTGTGTCAGAGCATCTCCAGAACGAGGTTTTCCTCCCGGTGAGCAGTTGTCAGTTTCTATCAAAACTAAGCCTAAGGATAGTCATTAGGGCGGCAGTCGCTCAGCTGGCAGAGTGTTTGTCCACTGACCCTGAAGGTTGACGGTTCGAAGTCCATTCCCGCAGATAAATGCTGCCGTCGTGTCCTTGGGCGAGACATTTAACCCACCTCACCGCACCGGTGTCTAGATACAATGGTGTATTTATGCGCGTGTGAATGGGGGAGTGGTTCATCATTAGGAGAGCGGTCAATTCTACTGATCCACAGGTTGGCAGTGCGATTCCAGCTCCCACATATGAACGCTGCTGTTGTGTCCTTGGGCAAGACTCTTAATCCACCTCGCCACACCAACGTCTTCATACACTGGTGTGTGAATGGGTGAGTGGTTCCTCGATGTAAAGTTTGAGAGTCTAGAAGGTGGAAATGGTGGCTATATAAAAATGTTACAGTTTACCATTCGCCATTAGGCAGAAGTGCTATTTCAAACTCAATTTTGACACTAAGGAAAAGGTTTAATACTCCATACCGACCTTGATAATAATAAAAGTGCTCTTTGATAGAATAGAAAAACCAGTCTATACCTTTATTTTGTGAATGAATGCTTTAACTTCTCGTCACACATGGGGGCATAAATTATATTGCATTTTAGATGGCACTTCATCAGTAAGAGAAGGTAAGGTAGAGATTTCCTTTCAGAACTCAGCGCTACTTCTGGTATTATTTTATTTTGTCAATTGTCACTTGCCTTATGTAAAACTATGATCAATATTTTCCACAGATATTTTCCGTCTCCCGCCAAAAATTAGGTTAGAGTTAAAAATACAAAAACCTGTCACATGCACTTATATTACTGTGTGGTCTTATTTGTTTGGAGATGAAAACCACTCTAAAATTATCCAGGAATGGTGCAACCTTGTCCTATTTTCTTCAGCATCGATACCTGCTCAAATGAGTGTTGCAGTGATCTGATATTTTGTGTTTAGTTCAGAGTTGACGCCTTTTGTTGTTCTTTTGTACGTGACACTTGGTTGCTATGCCGACAAGTTGATGCAAACGTTCTATTGGTCAGTTGCTGGTCTGTTTTGGAGACTGGCTCTAGTGAGTTGAGACTGCTGTTGTTTTGCTCTTGTTTTGCCGTTGGTTATGACCTACAGTTGGCCTTGAGTTCAGAAAATAAACAACAAGACGAAATTCTGTGTGTTTCCTTGCACCAGAACACTACATATATAGTCTCAGTACTAGTTTTAGTAATACATATTGGCTGTTTTTCCCGCTAACCCCATTAAGTAGTAAGTTCTGGCATGTGGCAAAGACAAATTTTCCCCATTTTATTTTATTTACTGACAAGTGGTACACATTTATTTCACAAATGTATAGATAAATGGGAATGGGAATGGCTCTCATCAGTTTACCATTGTTCCAAAGGCCACACTGAGGCCACAGTAGCTCAGTTTGTGTGAGTGTTTGTCCACTGATCTGAAGGTTGGCGGTTCAAATCCCACTCTTGACATTAAAAAAAAAAAACAAAAAAAAAAAACATAATTGGTAGAATGAACAGATCCACTGACCCACAGGTTGGCGGTGCAATTCCAGCTCCCACAGAAGAATGATGTTGTGTCCTTGGGTAAGACACTTCACCGACCTTTGCTACAGGTTGGTTTGATTAAACAAGCAACACATCATTTTGAACTTAAGAAGAAACTTTAGCACTTAGAAACAACAAAACAGCTGCAGATATGAGTAAAAGCAGCAGATTTAAGAGGGCCTCGGGCGAAGGGGGAGTTTCTTTGTAAAGATAATGACTTGAGTTGAATATAGTGATCACTGCATGTCATTTTACACCTAAGGAAACTTCATTTACCTGATTTTGTGTCAAAGCGATTTAATTCGGCAACTGGCAGGTGTAATTTGTCTGCTGTGCGATGAAGACAAATGTGAAAATGATTAAATATTGATCACATGGTAGCTTTGACCTATGCCCATATTCAGATCACAGAAATTCAGACGCCCTCCAGCTGTTCTCTGTGTGTGATATGTGTGAGCTCACCGTCTCGTCGGGGGGGCCGTCGCTTTCACATGATCATAAAAAAATGTAAAAATGTTATGGTTAATGGCATAATCCATCATTTGAACTAACGTGTGTTTTATTCACGACATGCTTTGAATGCCACAGTCATTAGTGCAGTATATACACACAAAGATCATTAAATATCAGTTCTCCCAAAAGCAGAAAAAAGCCATTTTTAAGCACGATGTTTATTTATTTGTTTAGTTTGTTTTTTTCAGGGGTGGGGGAGGGGCCTGTTAGCTGCTTTATTAAAATGAATTAACCATTTTCATTATGTCCCCAGAGCCAATTTCCAGCCTGGATGTTTCCTGAGGGAGGTGTTCTGGGCAAACTGTAGGGATTGTGTCTCTCTCCTGGCCTGGGGATGCCTTGGAAAACTGGAGGAAGTGTCTGGGGTGGAGGAAGTCTGGAGGTCCCTGCTTGGACTGCTGCCTCCGTAACGAATTAATGGAAGAAAACGGATGGATGGATTTTTATTATTGACACTATTGACGATACTCAAACTCTGGCAATTCACGCATATTGCTCTCCCTGCAATAGGAAGGGCATCTGGAGTAAAAATCTGCCAGGTGACCATACAACTGGTTTGCTGCAATAAGGGAGAAAAAAACAACAACAAACAACAAACTAATCACAGAAAGAAGTGACTATGGCTTAAATGTGTTTAAAATGGTTCAAACTGAGAGTGGGAGAGTGTTTACCCTTTGGAATTATGGAAATCTAAATAAAACGTTGCATTACAATAATAATAATTTAAAAACTGTTAATATGATGCCAGTTGTGATTTTTTTTGTTCACAAAGCTCCTACTCGTGTCGCCTGCTCTGCTTCTGTGATGATTCTCGTGTCGGTTCAGTGTTCAAGATTCGGCTCTTTTAAAAAATGAGATTTGGATCCAACCGTTCACGTTAAGGAACCGTTCAAAAGAGCCGACTCGTTTACAGACGTCACATCACTATTGTTTCCATACGTTACTGCTAATCCTAACTCCAACCCAAACCTGCCTCTAACCCTAACCCTGCTTTGTCTGGAATGTTCCATGTAAGACACACATCTATTTTGCATTTATTCATTTACATGTGTTTTTATTGCTTGAAAATACCTTGAAAAGCATGTCTTCTTACTGTGAGCGGTGTCACCTGCATGTAGATAAATAAGTCTAATACTATACTGTGGAACATTCTAAACAAAACAATCTACATCTACATGGAGTTAAGCTGAAACGTTACATAATACATTTTTTTTTTTTTTAATTTCTTCTGAAATGTTGCCGCCACAATCATGTTTCTGTTGTTTTAAATGTGATCATCTGGTGTGTGCTTGTTAGTTTAGCAGATGAAACATTGTCAGACTGTATTTAAGTCACAGGCTCCAGAGAAATACCTGCTAAACATGCACGAAGCTTGTTCCACAGCTTGTTTGGCCGCGTCTTCAAAAAACCGAAACAGTATCTGCTGCAATGAAAACTGTACACTCTCCAACCTTGAGTGGTATACGGAAATCAATTTCAAGTAGTAAAATACTGGAAGAAAAACACCTTTGTCCTTGATGCTGCAATAAAATGTTCCAAATAGTCACAAATCTCTCACTCGTGGTGCCAGAGGATTATGTAACAGTCATTATTGCTACAGCCAATAGAGACCTGACAGACTTCACACTGATTTGGTCCAATAGGAGCGCACCATCTGCCCAGGGCGCTGTCCAATCACACCACATCTAACGGGTCTATAAGAGTGCAGGCATATGGCACCTCTAGGAGCACATATTTCACCTACACTGATACGATATATTGGGTGAGGGAGGGTCGCAAATCATTATGGGCTACACTGGTTTTATACATGTTGCTTCTATAAATACTGTGTAATACATGTCTGGGTGTAATATGCTTCTTATGTTCTCTCCTGTTCTCGCCTTTCTATCAGTTCTTTGACATGCTTCAACTCTTCAGCCCTTTCATGGCAATTTATAGTTCAACCTCTTTCACCTCTCCGCGACTCTAATTGGTACGGCACTGGGCTCGCGCACTGAATCTGGGGTTCGAATCCTGCTCAGAACCTGTCCTTGACTGTTGCGGGTTTTATATCTACCATGCAGTGGACTTCACAGCTGACACCGGTTAAACTTGACTGTGTGAGCAGAGAAACCAATTTGTCCAGAACTTTCTCTAGTGTAGTGGATATGCCTCACGTTATTACTGAGTTAGTTTTGAATGAATGAGAAAAAACAGAAGATATATAACAAGTCTGAACAAGATATTCACCTTATTCTGGAAGTTGCCGTAGGTGCCGCCATTGCCATTCGGGTTGTATTAGCCTCCTTTGCATGGAGATGTTGACGGCTAATAAGTTCTATAGGGACTAGGACTAAGACGTTAGCTGAACCTACTTTATATCACATTTTAGCTGCAAAACTTTCCCCAAATTCTCCCTTGAAATAAATGAGATTCCTGCCTAACTGTAAGTGCCACCACAAAGAAAGCGCGGTTTAGTCGTATTTATGGCAAAACTGGGAGGGGCAGCATAAGGCCAATCTGCTTACCCGATAAAGACATTTTTATCGCTTGAAATGTGTGGTGTTTTTCATTCAACAAAATAGAAATAGCGTGGATTCAATAGCCTCTGTGCACAATAGCACCTGGCAACCCCACTGTTAGCGTCACTACTTCCTGTCCAGTTAAATCTCTATGACGTTTTTGCAGATTCACACTAAAATGAATAAAAAATAAAGATCAGACAGTGGCCAAGGAGCTGTGGGTGGATGTCACTGGCAAGTTAAAAACTACACAAATAAAAAGAGAAAGAGAGAAAAAGATGTTTGTGTCTCAGTGCTAACGCTAAAGATAATTTTGAGGCATAATAAATATTAAAACAACGCCACAAACTGGAGTATTTTACATATAAAAATAACTGCGTAATCTTTATTTTAATTCATTTGAATTTTAATAGGTTGTTTATTTTATATTTTCTGATTTTAATAAAAGTGATTGCTAGCTTTGAGACACAGTGTGCTAGCTAGTGTGCTGCTGCGCACAGAGCCTATAAAAAAACCCTCACGAATTGAAATCTAAGAGCCATTTGAAGATAAATCTCTCAAAGATCCCCACAGAGCCTGAGTGCGCCCTGGAAAGAAACCCAGGACATGTATGCTAAATAAGTCTTGGTTTAGTCCCTGCTGAGTCCAGATTTAAACCTGGTTCAGTCCAATCGCTACTGACCCCTTCTGGAGGATGTTGCAACTGCACGATTCCACGGAAATTTTAAGTTAAAACCATACTTTGGTACGTTCTCCATAGATTGAGTTTAGGTACGGTTTATGTTGTACTGCGCAAGATTATAGCCAAAAGAACATTTCCACGGAAACAAGCAGGAGGAGGCCAAATAAGGATACGCAACCATTGGATACTGAGCTTGATATCTGACAGTAATGAAACCAGGACTTAAAGTATTTATCACAGCTCCGATAAAGGCCAAAGGTCATCGCTAACTCCATCAGAAGTTGATGCCCAATCCCACCATACAGATGTAATTTAAAAGGCACATTCGGATAGATTCTTCCTGTTTCCCCCAAAAATGCAATAGGATCAGACAGAGGACAGACACATTACACTTACTGTTTGTCCATAGGCTGTCCGCGCTGACGGAGGAGTTGTGTCAGGGTGTCATTAGGAAGTATTAACTGTCACACACGGAGCAGAGATGATTGAACGCTACAGCGAACTCCCTTTTTGTTTCAAAGAGGCTCCGAAAATAATATGTTCGCTTCACAAATAGTTTCATTTACTGTCACTGTAAATCCACAGTTCAAACGCGAGGTTCACTTGACGTTTCAGATACAGTCAGTGTTTAACTAGGTGAGCACGATGGGTGTTTATGATGATAGGCATCTGGTATAAAAATATATAGTCTGGGTTGAATTAGGTGAGCGTGATGGCGTTAGCAAAAGGAAAAGCACCTGATAGAAAAACTATGTCTTTTCATTGTGCTGCTGGTTTCTTGTGGTTACCCCTGACTGAGTTAAGGGAGAAGACCTAAGTATCATGGCTGAGCATTGTGGCAGAGTGGTTAGCCTTAGCATTCACTTCCAGGAATCTCTTTGAGCATCAACATGTTATTGTGTTACCATGGACCTCTCCGGTTTGTCCTGGCCTCCAAAAGCATGTGGCGTTAACGACTACATACTGTCTATATGTATATGTGTCCGCTCTAATTGGTCAGATGTTTTCTGCTGGATGCCAGAGGAGAGTAGAGTAGCATTTGTACTCAAGTAATAGTTGTTACTTCAATAAAAATATGACTGAAGTAGAAGTAAATGTATATGGTAAAAGATGTTATATCTTTTATATCCTCAGAAAATAATTTACTACAGAAGGTTTCAGCAGTGATCATCTGGCCCATAGACTGTATATATAAATGGACATAGCTAACGTGCTACCTGCTACGTTCCAAATAGGAAGTGAGCATGGCCGTGCTGTTGGCTCCATCAGCTCCAATTCACTTTCTATTGAAAAACTGTTGCCCCTCTAATCCGTTCTACATGATCCTGCTGTTGTTTCGCTATTGTGTCTGTAAATCAAGATATGAACATTAATAACAGACCTTCAACAGCCTCACTCCGGATTGGCTCTTTGGTTGCCATGACACTCGCGGGCGGAATTCCACATATGGGACTCGGCTCCAAATTCGCCCCTATAACCGCTCTAGCCTCGATGAGCTTCATTTGGCTGGAGCCGAACACTATGGGTGACGTCACACTCACTTAGTCCACTTCTTCATACAGTCTACGATCTGGACGCTGTTTTTGCAATCAACACGTTTCAGCTCCCGTCCAGAAGCCATTTTCAATTTGATGGAACTGGCTTGAAACACTGGGAACTCGTCCTACTCTGAGAGACTAAGTCCAGCCCCAGCGGGAGGAGTTTGGAAGTGAAAATCCACCATTGAAACCTTCTCCACATCTAACCACTCCCGGACGAATGAGGGATTACATCGTCTCGTTTCCATCAGAAAAGAATGTATGAGACTTTGTAGAGTCCTCTGCTGTTTACTATCACACTGCTGGATGTGATTTTAGCTGCTACTCTGCCCTTAACATCGAGAATCATTAGGAAAGCCACTGTTACCCTGTGCTGCATTTTAAAACACACACACTCTACTCTACGCATCTGGAGTTCCACCGCAAACAATGGGAGCTATGTCATGGGACGGCTAATTACCAGCAGTGACACCGGCTGGCTCTGGGTTTATCTGATGCTCTGCTATCTGCTATGTTTATTGCACTACTTTGGTAATGCCGTTAGCCACTAAAGAGCTCTAAATCAGACGGCTCCACCACATTTGCTCTGCTGTAGCTCCAGGAGTTTTGAGTAACAAACTGTTTGATATATTACCCAGGTAGCATTGAAAAATCTATCAACCTATAAAGGTGCAGAGCGGCCAACTCGCTAAAGCATTTGACGTATTTCACCATGGTACTGCTAGTGCTTGTATAAATTCAGCTATGTTGCAAATTCGGATTGGTGTGAGTGACGGGGTCAGAACAGGTCAAAACAGTTAAAGGTCCTATATTACACAAAATTGACTTTTGTGAGGTTTAAACCATGTTAGAATGTTGTTACCTCCTCAAAAACAGACCTGGAGTTGTGTTTTGTTTCATTCACACATGTTTGAGTAACCCTTTATTATCAGTCTGTCTACGTCTCAAAAGCTCAAAATGCTCTGTTCCACCTCATGATGTCATGAAGCAGTGGTTTTCAAACTAATAGCTATCTTTTACCTTTAGTTCAGTAGAGACTGGAAATTCCAGATGGGAAATTATCCGAATGATGCTGGTGAAGGTGTATGGAGTTTAAAAGCACAGCGGAGCGCTTCCTGTAATACCACATGACATCACAAGGTGGAACAGAGTGTTTCTGAGAGAAGAACTGTACTCAATATTTTCCAATATATTTGAGCAAAATATGTCTTGCCCCAGTACAGATATATTGTTTAAGTCTGCTGCGTGCCGTCGGCATTTAATTATAAAGTGTTTTATTGTTTGATAATCAGGAAATGTGTGTTAGCATGCTAGTTGTTGTTAGCATTACCATCACAGTGAAACTCCGCACTGGTCTCTGAGAGTTGTGACTTGAAGTGCTTTTTGATTGATTTGATCTTATGGGCATCTTAATATTAAAACAAATACTTTACAACTGCAAGTCAAGTTTCAAGTCGTTTCAGTGTTTATACCAAATGACCAAATATAACTGATGTATTTGAAATGTTTTTTAATTTTTTTTACATTTTTCAACTTTAAAAAGTCTTTTTGTCTATAGTGACTCAAGTCTGACACGAGTCCACGTCCCGGCTCGTGTGCCCATCTGTGCTTTTACAGATGATCAATTTCACAGAGAAGAATATAATGCCGTATTTTCCGGAGTATAAGTCGCACTGGAGTATACGTCGCACCAGCCAAAAAAATGCATAATAATGAAGAAAAAAACATATACTTTACATATAAATTGCATCTGAGTATAATTCGGTCAAACTATGAAAAAAAGTGCGACTTATAGTCCGGAAAATACGGTACTCAAAGTAACTTCTCATTTCCGTCACTATAACTAACTCAAGAGAAAAGCACTTTTTCTTGGTGGCCTCTTTCAAAATGCCATATGCTCTGAGAAATATTAGGTAAGCACATTTTAGTTCACAGCCTGCAGCCATGCCCTGAATAGAACTACAAAACATCTGGACTGAAAGGGAGATAAATGGAAAAATACTAGAATATTATTCCGAAAGGGTCACACCCATTTGAGATCCAATCAGTTTCATTACACGTTTATAGCAGCGCAGCAACCAGTATTCTGAACGACTGAAGGCCTGTTGATTAATTTCAGATAAGACGGTATAGGTTTTGATGGAGAGGTCTTATCCCTGCTCCATATTAATGTTCAGGGGTGTAGGCATGTTAAGTCACTGCACATAAAGAGCTGAATAATGCACTATATATATGTCGGATATGACGGGACAGTGCAGGGTATTCAAATGTAATCACAATCAGCCAGTCAATCTACATCAGGTTTCATTATGCTTCTCCATATATTTCATTCATTCAATCATTATGCATGAATCATGGTATAGTACAGTGGTGGAAGAAGCACTCAGTTTTGTTATTTAATTAAAAGTACAGTAAAAACTCAAGTAAAAGTAAGTAAAAGTATGAAATAATGTCCTTAAAGAGTAAAAAGTAAAAGTATTTCACAGATATTTTGAGATTTGTGTTGAATTTTGTATGGTATGGTATGCTTTTATTTGAACAGGGACAGTGAACAACAATACACTGACCTTAAAAACGGGAATGTTTGGTTATGGTGCCAGGTTACAGTAAAAATACTAATTTCCACCTGTGGTCCCTGGACAGGCTGATGTTAAGTAAGAGGAACAGTTTGGTGTGGGTGGATGAAACACTTGTAAACGTATGGTACAAATACGCCCCTCAAATACGCCATTTCTAAAAACATTCAGTTTACACACACAGAAACACAACCATACCAATCAGTTCACACACACACACACACACACACACATACACAAACACACATACACACACACACAACACACATACCACACACACACACACACACAATCACTCAATTTCTAATATACAGATACTCTTTCTTTCATACACATTCACTAGTGGGTGCAAACTCGCTTTGATATTAGCCATTTCTTTGTCGCATGTGCAAACTTTAGAAAACTTGTGCATGTTATAATCTCATTTGGCAAACTATTCCACTGACTCATAGCAACAATAGAGAAAGCCGATTTAGTGAAATTTAGTGTTGGTTCAACAGAAACAGAATCAATTGTTTTTTCTAGCTGTTAGCTGTTTATTTGTATATTTTTGTTTGCTCAAATTATGAACTTGATAAAAAAAATAAACCCTCAGGCTTTTCAGCAGGTCTCAGACAATAATGAAAATACTTCTACTTTTCAGTCCAGTTAAAAAATGTAGTGAAGTAGAAAGTACAGATACCTGCTCTCAAATGTAGCGAAGTAAAAGTAAAAACTATCCACTTTAAAATCTACTTAAGTAAAGTACAGATACCTAAAATTTTTACTAAAGTGCAGTACTTTACTACTTTTACTTCGTTACGTTCCACTGGTATAGTATAAATTGCAGGAGGAAAAAATAATATGAATCAAAGCACCCACATTATAAACTGACTTTGTTACATGAAGCTCCTCTGTGTTTTTAAAGTCTGTGCTAAGTCTTCTTATCGCACTTGTCCATGTCATTGCTTGAACTGTCTCCACTGTTCAGTTAAGCACGGCTGACAAACGTTTCACTACCACTGTCCAAAGTAAGTTCTAACCGTACTTAAAGATGCGCTATGTAACTAACTTTTCCCGAGGAAGTTCTGCCACCTACTCGTCTCCACGGAGATGTTGTGGCTTTGCTGGAATGTCTCACAGTATGGCCTGAATTGACGACGCACTCCTTCGTTGATGCTTCGTTGGCGATACACAGATTGGCGCAGCAGTAGAAATGGAGGAGCAAAGAAATTATAAGAACATAACACTTGATCTGATAAGAAACAATGAGGCAGAGCGTATGCATTACAACTTAACAACAAAATAATGACTTGAGCAGCTTCCATTATAATATGTGACTAAATGTATGGGTTCGTTTTCATTTGATTTATAGAGATCGTATAGTATCATCGTGTCGCCTGACAGGAAGGCCATGGAGATAATGGCGTAGTAATGACATGAGATCAAATGTTTTCTTGACACAAATGGAAGAACAGCCGCTTTCGGAATAAGCCACAATCATGTCGTTGACGCAAACACTATATAGCAAACACAATGGTTGAGTTAATGATGGAGAAAACAAGGCAAAGAAGACATACGCGTTACAATGCATATATGTACACAATACACTGGCGGGTTTCAGGTTCGAGATGTGATGACGTCATAATCACAGATGGGAGCAGCTTTTCCTATTGATTACATTGTATTTTGCCATGAAAAATTCAACAAAAATCTGAATCTGAATTAAATATTGTGGACCTATAGAATGCTGTGATGTCATTCGAAGCCCTGCAATAATGGGAAGAAAACTTTAATGTGTGTAGTTACAGAATACTAAATACCCAAATTATAATGTATTTTGTAACTTATTCCGTTACACGGGCCAATCGGAGTTCTGTACTCTGAATACTCTGAATACTTTTAGACCGAGTTGCATTATATTGTAGTAAAAAAACATGAGATGTAATTACAAACAGCTTTATTTTTGTTGTTATACATCAATTTACGTCTAATTAGCGACAAAAAAAAGTCACACATGGCGCACTGCACGAGCGATGTTTTCGTTTTTTATCACTAATACTGTTGTGTTCAAAGCCAAAATTGCACGATGAAATACCGCCATGTATTCCTTTTAATTTAGAAAAGTAACTGTATTCTGAATACAGTTACTCCAAATTACTCCCAACACTAGGCCTGTCACGATTACAAATTTTGAAGCACAATATACTGCTACAGAGAAATACTGCGATAAACAGTAATATTGAAACGACCTTATGTCGGTGACACAAAGCAGCGTAAACCAGTTTTTAAACAGATAGTATCATTAAAAGGCCATGAGCACAAATACATAGCAGAATAAACCAATGATTAGCCACAGAAGCTATTTATTCTACCGTCTAAAGCCCAAATCTTTTCATAGCAAAGAAAAATGGCTACCCAGGCCAACCCAACACCGCCTATAGCAAGTAACAATACAAGAAAAAGTATTATTTAGCCAACAAGGTGACATTTTAGTTTCACTGTCTCATGCCCTCAAGGTGGCGCTACAGATCTCTGCCAGCCAAGTGGGAAAGATTTGTTCCCCTCTGCCACAGGGACAGTTCAAGAAGCTCTGGATTGATTTGTACTGTTGTTGTCTTTAATGCCTTGTCTGTCTGTGTTATCGACACAAGTGAGCAAGCTTCTTTTCAGCGCTGTACCGAAAGCCAAAATGTTCGTGTGGTCATTAATAAAGATTCTGATTTTGATGATGTTTATTTATTTATTTATTTCGGTTTGAATTTTTTTGTGGGATTTAACACAATTGCGAGATAGGACCAACTCATAGACTGTATAAAGAAGTGGACTAAGGGAGTGTGACGTCACCGATAGAGTTCAGCTCCAGTCAAATGAAGCTCATCGAGGCTGGAGCAGTTATAGCGGCGAATTTGGAGCTGAGTTCCATATTTGGAATTCCGACCATGAGCATCATAGCAACCAAAGAGCCAATCCAGAGCGAGGCTGTTGACGGTAACGCCCCT
>KN484594.1:62750-94048 GCA_000787095.1 Periophthalmodon schlosseri
CCCGAGTCCGCTTCCAGTAGCAGCAGGTTTGATTGACAGCGCCTGCTCCCTGCTAAACCAGCGGTGCGGTTGGGAAGGACCGTTACCTTCAACAGCCTCACTCCGGATTGGTTCTTTGGTTGCTATGACAGTCACGGTCAAAATTCCAAATATGGAACTCGGCTCCAAATTTGCCGGTATAACTAAAAACGCTGTGGGTGACCTCACACTTAATCCACTTCTTTATACAGTCTATCGTTGACACATGTTATGTTCCAAATTAGTCCTATATGTAATTTATTCAGTATTGATACCAGCTAAAATGAATATCTAGTTTTGGTAGAATTTTTTTTTTTTTTTTTTTGCTGTTTGCTGACACACACACACACACACACACACAAAAACCCGAAAAACCCATAAATATATAAAAAGCTGTTATATAAAATACTTAAATATATATATATACAGTAGTACCAGAAATGAACCTCCTTACACTATGTTGACGTCATGTTATTCCAGTTTCCTGTGACTGGGAAAGGTGTGATCATTCTTGAATAATAGGCTTATTTTTACTCGTTTGTGTGAACATTTCTGTCATTTTTTTTTTCATAACTCCCACACATGTAAGGACATCACTTCATTAAAGGTGCTGTTCAAGCAGTTACAGAGATAAGAGTAAGATTACTGTAAAAGAGATGTAAATGCCAACAAGGCTACAGCTCGACGCTCCTACGTATGTTCTCCTGTGAGGAACAGAGTGTGCAGAAAATAAAGGACATTTTTAACATGTTTTGCCATTTGAATGTATTTGAATGTCCCACGGTCTGTGCTGGGACATCACTGCTCAAAATGTGTTCACTGTTCAGTACACTTAATGTGAATGTAACCCAATAAGGGAGAGCCACATTTTTTCTAATTTGTGAACTGTATTTCATTTGTATTCTTATTGTCAGCTTGATACCCCTGTGGCGCAACTAACTCTCTGATCTGAGCTGGTTACTGGACAAAAACTGACAAAATATGCCAAAACAGATCCATTTATGTACATTCTTAACACTTGCGATTTTGCTACATTTTGGTATCACTCTAATTTATGTAGGTATTACTTTCTACACAACTTTACATTCACTTACTTTTTCTTGTAATATTTTATACAAATATCTCACTTCTTGACTATATTAACACTTTTAACAGTTCTGTCTTTGTAATGACAAACAACAGTCAAATTGTTCATGTAATCTGAAAACAAATACACTAGGGATGCACCGATACCAATACTGGTATCGAATCCCGGAGCCGATACTGAAAAATTAGCTGGATCAATTAAAGGCTCAACTATAATATCAGCTTAAACAATATCATGGTTGGGCCTTTAATTAGATGTAATAAGACTATTTAGATTTTAGCCTGGAATGTCTCATGTTTGCTCTTTTATCTTCAATTTTATTTTCTTAATCGGTGATATGGCGGCGTCGCGTAGTCATTTTTGTACAAATGGAAAAAAAAAAAATCCGCTGCTCGCTAGCGTGATGTGCAGATATCGATCAGAGGGGCAGTCAGCTCCACGGCTCTTTGTTGTGATGACGTTTACAGCGATGTCAGCTCCCATTGGGCACTACAGTTTTCTTATACGGAAGTGACTTGTTTCTTTTATTAAGTCGTTTTAGATCAATATTGTGATCTAAAATGTGCAAATTATAACAAAATGAGCCATGGGTGTCATAGATTATAACTAGAGCAGACACAGGCACAGGATGTCTGCTTAAAGTTAATAAGTACCATTTTCCGTCCTTACACTGGGATCAGTTAATATTGGCAGAAAGTATCAATGTGGGTATCAAACTGAAAAAGCTGGATCGGTGCATCCCTAAAATACACAACATGTTCTATTGTTCTTTCCTTTCTTCAAACACTCAGTGAAAGTCACTGTCATTATGCAAAGCAGTTACTAAAAGGCTTGTACTTTTTCTTCAGAGGCTGTTTTCGTGTTTGTCCTTTTGTTGTGTTGCCGTGGTGAGCATCTCAAATACAAAACAATTTATCCCCTTCACGAAGAGTGTTTTACCTATCACCTCACCTTGGCTTTAGCTGTGCCCAGACAGGACAGTCACCGCCTCTGAGAATGGAAGCTAAACGCTCCTAAATCCTGCCTGACAAGGAAACGAGCAGATTCATGACGCAAAACAACTTTGGTCAGCCGATAAAAGGGTTTCACATCACTACATTATGAAAACAAAAACGACAAAGAAATATGGTATCATCAATTTACCCAGAACAAGTTACAATGGCAGGGTTTATGATTTGGTACAGTTCAGGGAGGTACAAGGAGTTAGTGGCTCCAAAACTTTTCACACCAAGTACCACCAAAGAAAACATTTGGCTTTGTACAGGTTCCTGAAATCAAATTGATCAACTGTAGTGAAATGCACGATCATTGTTGTATGGATTTACATTTTACATAAAAAGTCATTGTTTCTAACTTACTGTGTATAAAGGAGTTTTATTTTGAAAAGCGTAATTGCCTTTACCGGTAAAGGAGCCGTAAAAACACAATAGTGGGTTGTAAAAATAAAGCTATGAATGGTAAGAAGCTGTTCTTTCCTCCCCTGCATCCTTACAGTAAATATATACGGCTTTGTGCAAGTTTTGCTTGTTAATTTTTGATATAACAGGACTATTCCAGGTCTAAAAGTGCTAAGCAGGGCCGGGCCTGGTTAGTACTCGGATGGGAGACCGGGAATACCAGGTGCCACAGTGGGACGCCAGTACCAAAAAACTGTTGTTGTGTCCTTAGGCAATACATTTCACCCACATTAACTAGTATGAATGTGGTGTGTGTGTGTTGGTGGTGGTCGAAGGGGCCGATGGCGCAGGTTGGCAGCCTTGCTTCTGTCAGTCTACCCCAGGGCACTGAATGAACAATCCACTGTAAAGCTCTTTGGGTATCTCGAAAGGCGCAATATAAATCCAATGGTTAAGTAATAATAATTAACAACATAATTTCCACTGTAGTTCTAAGAAATAATCCAAAGGAGAACAAAAACGTGGATAAAACAAACTCTAAATTAGGAAAACCCACATTCTGAAAAACACCACCTGAAGGAGTTTGGTACCACAGTTTGAGAAACACTGAGTTAGACTTTACACAGTTAGTTGTAAGAGTTTTGTTTTGTTTTTTTTCCCAGCTGATTTACCGATAGCGCCATCTGCTGTCCTACTTTTTCAGGACAGGTGTGTGAGAGTATAAAAGCCCCTCGTCTCGGTTTATAGTCCCGTGGGCACATTTCCATATCTCAATTATCTTCTTAATCCACCTTTGCCAAAACTGCCATGTATGAACAACTCACTCTGATAATTCATTCAAAGAGACTCTTTTTCAGAGAACCAAAGGCACCTTATTTTACTTTAAATAGTTAACATGTGCATAAAGGAGTGTACCCAAAGCTCCACTGTGTAACTTTTTAGCCAATGTCAATATTTTATCCTAAAAAGCCTAGAAAAGCATGCACTCTTACTTTGAGTGGGCTCGTTTTCCCACAGACCTGACTCATAACTTGGCCTGGGAGGTCTACCTGCTGGTCTCCGTAGATGTTGTTGCTTGTTTTTTCTTCTCATTTAGGGCAAAAAATTACAACTATTATTCATTTGTCTAGAATCACAGCTGGCTCTATTATAACACTGCTACTGTCTTTTACCAGTGCCGTTGCTACAAATGTCAATGCTGCCGCTGGCACAACAGCAACTTGTTTTAAATTGTTAATTGCTGTGGCAACGGTCCTAATTTTCATCATTCTGAAACCGATGGAAAGGCTAATGAATCCTTAGCTTTTCTTCACATTTCTTCCAATCCAAATTTACCTTCGATCATTGCAATTATCAGAGGGAGATCTGGGTAATCAGTTGAACAAACCAAACGGCTATTTTGCTTGTCGCTTCAAATGTTCCCCTATATATTTTATGTCTTCAGTTCTGTATTAGAGTCTGCGTCAGGGCTATGTTTTTTCCTGTGTCCACTCCCTCCTTCATCAAACGCCGCAGCTCCACAAGTAAAAGTGCCAACTGAATTACGAGACCTGCTTCGTCCCCAATCATTTCAGTAATAGATTTGGGTATAAATCACATAGCTGAGTTTTGTGTGTAATCCTGCTGTTGGCTGATGGCGGAACAGGCAGAGGACAATGCGTTCAAGTAACCTTTAAGTCATATTTCAAGTACGCAGTGACAAAGGAGAAAATTGTTTTACTGTTTAAATGCTCTCTACCTGATATTTACTGTCTTATTAAGAACTACTTCATTTTAAACTCTTTGCTGAGGTCCAAATTCGGCTGCGTTCCTACCATGCTAACTTTTCAGAGGCTAAAGCGGAGTTTCGCCGTTGAGCCACTGCTAACAACAACAAGCGGTACTTCCTGGTTCATGGTTTATAATTAGGTGTAAACAGCACAAGACTCATTTTACATTTTATTAGCTACTACTGCTAATGTTACTTTCACTATCGCTGCAACAATCGCTTCTTAACCGCTACTACAACATCCTGACCCGAGATTAACTTTTTGCTTCAGTAGTCACTCAATTCAAAGCAATAGGCTCCGTGCACAACAGCGCCCGGCAACCTCACTGTTAGCATCACTACTTCCTGTCCAATTGTATCTCTATGAGGTTTTTGGCAAGTCACGCTAAAATGAATAAATAAAGATCAGGCAGTGAACAGAGAGCTGTGAGCGGATGGCACTGAGAACATGTTAAACACTACACAAATAAAATGAATACTTCACCGGAGGACGCTTCTGTGTTTAGAAAGAGAGATGTTTGTGTCTCAACCATAGACTGTATAAAGAAGTGGACGAAGGGAGTGTGACGTCATCCATAGCGTTCGGCTCCAGTCAAATGAAGCTCATTGAGGCTAGCAGCTATAGCTAACCTAGAATTCCGACTGCGAGTATCATAGCAACCAAAGAGCCAATCTGGAGTGAAGCTGCTGAAGGTAACGCCCCTTCCCTCAGATTAGCAACGGCTGTCAATCAACCTGTTGCTAATGCTAGCGGGAGAGACCTAGGGGAAAGAAGGCAGCTGATTTGTGTCTTATTAATGTTCATATCTTGATTTACAGAGACAACAGAGAAATAAAAGCACCAGGATCTTGTGGAGCAGGTTAATACGAACATTTTAAGACCAAAATGACGAGTCTGACAACAGCAGTTACGGAGGGAGGGGGCGACAGTTTTCTCAAGTCGATTGAGCCGGAAGCGCACCCGTGATCACTTCCTATTTGGAACGTGGTGGCTAGGTTAGCTATGCCGATTTATATATATAGTCTATGGTCTCAATGCTAATGCTAATTTTGAGGCATAATAAATAGGCCTATTAAAACACCACACCGCAAACGGAAGTATTCTACATATAAAAATAATTGGGCAGTCTTTCTTTTAATTAATTTGAATTTTAATAGGTTGCTTATTTTATGTTTTCCAATTTTAATAAAAGTGACTGTTAGCTTGGAGGCACAGTGACCTAGCTAGCTTGCGGCTGTGCACATAGCCTACTGAAACAAAAAAGAAAAGTTGTTTATTAATGGGATTCAGCTTTTTATGTATCACTCCGAAACCCATGGATGAAGTGCTCCAAAAATATGACTCATTTCCGAGCACTGTTCCGTAGTTCAAAATACATGCTTTCAATTTTCTTTTCACTCGACCCCACGTGAACCTAAAGATTTGGAAGATCGCCTGAAAAATAAATGCCTCAAGTGAATACTCCAAGTTGCTTCCTGTGTTTTTAATGCATCATAAAACATTGACAAAAAGAAGTCATCCCTCTACTCTCTCATCTGACAGTTGAGCTCTGTCCATTCTCTACATTAATAAGTTTATAGAGAAAGGCCTCATTGATCCTGAGTAATTAAAAGTCCCATAGCTTGCTCTGTGCGGACTGTTAAGCAGGATGCCCCTCCCCTCCCGCTTGGCTCTGCTCATTTAGGCTGTTTGCATCAATATTGATCAGGTTTGATATTCCCACAGACGCTTGTGTCCGCAGAGCTGCACTGTAACTCATCGCTCACCACATGTCAATTATTGCAGCAGCCAGCAGCACTCTGTCCTAATGAAAGGAGACAGCTGGAGACCGGGCTTCTACAGACATGCCCCGAGGACGCAGTGGAAATGCACAGCGCCACACTTAACCCACAGTAAACGGTGGTAAAGCTAACGTTTACTGCAATTATATTACGTGTAACATCACCGGGCAATGTTAACGTGCAGATCTGTGGAGAGGCGATCCTGCTCAGAATGCATTTTTTAACACCTTCAACAAGACCTGCAGCTGAGTATATGCAAAATACACAAGCCATACTGTGCAACAAACCAGGTTATCTGTTATGTGTTATGTTATTATTTATTTGGTTATTAAAGTCATACCATGGAACATTCCGGGTTATTTGGAAATTTAATCTGACAAGCCTTTGTAAACAGTGGTAAAGCTAATATTTACTACTACTATATTATATGTAACACTATGTAACACCATCAGGCAAAGTTACAGATCAGATCTGTGGAGAGGCGACCCCGCTCAGAATGCATTTCCTTCACCAACATGTGTTATGTTATTATTTATTTGGTTATTAAAGTCATACTATGAAACATTCCAGGTTATTTGGACATGTAAATGTACTATATTATATGTAACACCACCAGGAAAAGTTACAGATCAGATCTGTGGAGAGGCGACACCGCTAAAAACACAGTGGAGCACTTCTTGTATTACCACATGACATCACAAGGTGGAACAGAGTGTTTTCTGTTTGAGAGAAGAACTTGGCCTAAACATGCAGGGTTCGTGTGTTAAACGTGTGTGAATGAAACAAAACACAACTCCAGGTGTGTTTGTGATGAGGAAACGACAATATAACATAGATCAGAAAATGGCGTGATATGGGACCTTTAAAGTCATACTATGGAACATTCCGGGTTATTTGGAAATCTAACCTGCCAAACGTAGCTCATTGTAAACAGTGATAAAAGCAATTGACATTCATTTTGTTGCTTAAAGCCATACTACGGAAGATTCCAGGTTATATGGACAATGTGGAGATTCACTAACATTGTAAACAATTATAAACCCAACATGTTTTCAGTGTGTAGACGGATATGAAATAGGTCAGCTCAGCTAGTCAAAGCCATACTGTGGAACATTTCTGGATATCTGCCCTACACTACGAGGGCAGCTAAAACACATAAACAAATATGCCGGCAATTAGAAACAAGGTCAGTGCTCCTAATGCTCAACTACACACTGCATAATCAAAACAAGACGGAGTATTCGAGTTTAAGGAGGGATGTTTTTTTCTGCAATAAAAAGCTGAGATTTTTTCATTCACGTGTCTCTAGTCTGGAGTAATTTGCTACAGGTTGTTGGAGTCAAAAATTAAACTTGTGAGACCTGCTAATCTGCCTGACCCTGACTTTAAACATTTCCTAAAAAGATTTGATTGGATACTTGGGAGTAGTGTAATTACAGTGTCAAGGCCCTATTTGGACTCCAGCGAAGAGTTCATTAAAACCCAAGATTAATTCACTGTTTGCGCACATGTAATGTTACTCTTACCAAAACCATCCCATCTATTTTGCTGCTCATGAATGCAATCTGCAGTCACTTTCCGGGAGAAATGGAAAAGTTGTAAAATAAATGAAAGACCTCCAGAACCAGCGCGTCCTAAATGAGTTTTATTAAATATCAATATGCACATCTAAATGAGCACGAGGCATAACATTTTAAAACTTCAAATGTAAAATGAACCCAAACCAAGCAGTTTTCCAATGCTTGTTATTGCCTTGAAGGTTGCATTTGGAGATTTTTTGATTAAATAAATTACAATATTTGGTGCTGTTAGGTAGGAATATATACAGGCTGAGAAATTGCTAGCCTGCAGGTTTCTTGAAACATACAGAATTATGAATAATGCCTTTTCAGAAATAGAAACCTCAAATGACTCCAGTGAAAAGGGAAATGAAACCTTCAGAATGTAAACTTAATATCATCACTTCTTTTTAATTAACGGGACTGAAATATTACTACAATAATACAGTCGTGGGCATAGCTGAAGTGCTTAAAGCAGATCTTTTGTGCTTGTGTCTTCTCTATAGTTATAATCTATGACACCCGTGGATCATTACGTTATAATCTGAACATTTTAAATCGCAATATTGATCTGAAAGAACTTTATAAAAGAAACAAAACCCTAGCTTCCACGTTAGAAAACTGCGGCGCCCAATGGGAGCTGCAAACATCGCCACAACAAAGAGCTGGTGCCCTTTATTGTCCCTGTAGGGAAGTTTGACCTCTGCATTTGACCCATTCTTCGATACCGCTGGGGCAACATGTCAAGACCCAGATCTTGAGCTAAAACATTGAGCTGAGCTTGGATTTTACCTGTTTTGATTTGACCTCATGTTGTGGGTTGATGGGGGAAACCAGGGCGCCTGAAGGAAACCCAACCAGACACGGGGAGAAACAACTCTGATGTAAGTCCCGGGCGAATCAAACCCAGAACCCTCTCGCCGTGCGGCAGGAGCGCTAGCCACCGTGCCATCGTGCCAAGGATCGCAGTAGCTTTAGAACGCTGAAGTACCAATATAAGTAAAAGTCTTGGGACTTGCAATACTTTGAATAAAAAAGTATTTGAGGGAGCATAGCAGTAGTAGTAATATTTTGGGTTTCTCTTAAGTCAAACTATGTAATTCTCCTACTGCCTTTTTATAGCTTGGCTCAGTGGCAGTATATTTGACACTTACATTGAATAGGATTATTTTACACCCAGGAAGCATCTCACATTTAAAGGAACACCAGCATTCAACCAAAACACATGAAAGTGCTGCTCTTTCCCCTGTACATATCATTATCTGACAATCTGACATTTTAATAGCGCCGACTCGATGCAGGTTGAGAAAAACATTGAGCCGCTTCACGGATCAGGAATTAAGCGCAGCCCTATTAGACTGCGAGCCCCTGAAGTATGTGCAATCAGGACTTGTGAAAGCAGTTATTATTACAATTTAGCCTGATGAGCTATTAACACATGTCAATAGAGATGATTGCCGAGATGCGCGTTTCCTCACCACCTGCTGCATTTGATTAAGCACGAAATAACATCTGAAAACTTCAAATAAAGTGCCGTCATCTCGCAAACTTTTTTTTTCAAAACAGGTACAATGTATGCGGATGTGTTTGCCATTAATGACTGTGAAATGGTTTGAGTTTTAATGACGCTATTTTCTGCACATCCGATGCCGTTGCGTTTCCCGATGATGAGGTGTCACGCATGAACAAGGTGATTAACTTGGAGAGGGTGCCATTTGAAGTACGAGCGCCGGGGCCGTGTGGTGTCTTGTTTCATCTTAGATTTAAAAGGTATTATCTCGGATGATAGTGAAATGAAAGCCAATTTGCAGCGAGGGAATGGGGTTTGGTCATTGCAGACGAAAAAGAAAAAAATAGAAAATATTTTCAGTAAATGACACCTGTGAAGCACCTTAGTGTGTGAAGGTAGATGGAGGGATGTGGATGACAGATATACAGGTGCCCAGTGGTGGAAGGTGACAGAGTAAAAGTAGTAAAGTACTGTACTTGAGTAAAATTTTTAGTATCTGCACTTTACTTGAGTACATTTTACAGTGGATACTTTTAACTTTTACTTCACTACATTTGAGAGCAGTATCTGTACTTTCTACTCCACTACATTTTTTAACTGGACTGAAAAGTAAAAAGTACTTTTCATATGATTTGAGAAGTTCTTTTTACCATGTTCGTGGTAACGTCCTGACTAAAGTTTTCGAGTTCAAGCTTCGGCTTTGAGCAAACAAAAATAAATACACAAAATTAATGAGAAAAATTAAGAAACTGATTCGTGTTGCTACTGTTGACCAAAATATGTGTCATTTTTAATCAATATCACTACATTTAACACTTAAACAAATTAACACAGTAACACATTTAACAAATTAACACTTGTGTGAAATACTTTTACTTTTTACTCTTAAAGTACATTTTTAAACAGGTACTAAAATACTTTTCTGTATCTGTACTTTTGCTAAAAAAAACTGAGTTCTTCATCCACCACTGCAAGTGCCATATTAAATAAGGCAACACATATATGTTCCATTACTGCACTTAGGCTCCAGTAAGAAGGAGGCTTGTTTTTTATATGTAATATAGGTTAGGTCGGCAGTGAACTTTCAATAGACAGTATATAATGGAACACGTGAGGGATATGTATGTAGATATGCCATTATGACCTATATCCTGATGGATTCAATGTTAATGTGTTATATTTTATACAGGACTCAGAAAGGAAAAAAAACAGATCCTAAAACGATTATATAGAAAAAAGTTTGGGTCTCCCTGCTTTACATTTCAGTGCATACGTTTGCGCTTGTGGTGTGTATGTAAATATCCCTGCCATTGTGACCAGTAGAGCTTAATGTATTCAGTGTCAGTGTGTTATTATAGAGGACTTAGAAAGGACAAGAGACCCTAAATTAATTATACAGCAAAATTACATGTGCTCATTTACAAGGGAGACGTCAGCTACCCCTGTGTGTAACCTAATGTTGTTTTAGCCGGGGTTTATTTGTGCAAATGTATGTTTTAAAGCTGTCCCATTTGAATAGATTACCTCAATATTCAATCTACAGTGTGTTTCATGTGTACGTACATTATAGTCAACCTTTTCTGTTATTTTACAAACGAGCACATGTGGCCGTACAGCTCTGCCACTTATGGAACAAACTCTGATTGGCTGAATCTAGATATCGCTCAATAAAAGCACTTCCGTAACATCAGATGTGCGCTGATCTCATGCACTTCCTGGTTCTCGTTGTGCCCTTTGCCCTCCGCGAGGTCCATGGCTGTGTCTGAATGTCCACACTGTTTCTTAGTTAGGTCACTATTTAGGGGTCACGACATTTTTAGAGGTGTCCGAATGTCCAGTTGGTGAAAAAATAGTACACTCAAAATTTGCCGCAGTGCTTCTTGAAAAGTAGTAGGCATCAGTGGTCACTAGACTGGTCAATATGGACCACAATGCATTGCAAGAATCGGAAAAATACCGCGGCAACAGGTGTTTAAGTGGACACAACACGACGCGCGGCAACACAACACGACTGAATGAAGCAGATAGAAGCCCTGGTTTATTGAACTGTTGATCCTGACTATGAGTAAAAGACTCTGTTGCTGTGTAAAGTTGCTAGCATTAGCCGCTTACCTTAGCTCGAGCTGTTAAAAGAGCGATAATTTCCACATGTCAGATTAAAATGAATAATCCGATCAGTTTACGTGAGATCCAGCTTGACAAAAACTTGTATGATTAATATTAGTCCATAAATAATTGTGTGCCAGTCCGATCTGATCATTATTTATGAAGAAATCTAGTTTTATCAGAATTTAACCTTTAGACTTTTTTCCACCCAGACGCCAGAGTCACATGACCTGAGCGTAGTGAGCTGTGTGTCCGAGTGCACTATAGAGTCTGAGGGCCGTGTAGCGAATGAGGACTTGGGACTGGGGTGGACATTCAGACACAGCCCATGTTTAGTCGGATTTGTGTTATTTTCATCAAGATGTAATCTCAGTACATTATGGTGGCTGGGCACTGCTGCTTTTGTCTCTTGCTTTTGTCTATATCGCCATGTAAAGACGACAAACCACTCAGCACGTTGTTAAGATTCACATGAGTTTTCATCACATGATCACATTTTTATACAGCGCTTTTCCACCTTCAAGTCACTCAAAGCGCTTTGCATCAAGGAACCACTCACCCGTTCACACACGTTCATACACCAGTGTGCGCAGACACTGGGGGCGAGGTGGGTTAAGTGTCTCGCCCAAGGACACAACAACAATATTCATTTGCGGGAGCCGGAATTGCACCGCCAGCCTGTCAACCAATGACGTCAAGAGCGGGATTTGAGCTGTGGATCATTGGACAATCACTCATTTACTTTCAGGTCTACAACAGACTTTATTCTTAGACGCAGACAGAGCGAGGCAGCCTGATTTTGTCAAAGCGCTGTTTATAAAATTCACTAATTTACTCATTTAAAAACAACAAACGCTGATTTGTTCCGTGTGCACCGCAGAGTTCTTGATCCCGGGTTCATCGCAGATAAGATCCCCTGTCTGCGTCTGATCCCCCTGTCCATTATTTTTTATGTTCTTACACCACACTCACTATCTGCGCTCCAAGCTACAAGCAACAAAACCCTCCTCAGAGAGCTATCCAGCCCGAGCCACAGCAGCCATCACTGTCCAGCGTTGTTAACAAAACTCAGCCAAATACTTGTATAGATTTTACGCCAAGATGCAGACAAGACAATTGATCAGGCCAGTGCACACAATTACTTTGACTAATATGAATTCAAACCACACTGGAGTTGACATTTTTAGCTGGTGGATAGCAGCGCTGAAAATCGTGAGTTCTTGTTTGGATTAGAAGTTTTCTAGATAGGATTTCCACTTTGTGACAACTTACTAGGGAAGTCTGTACTTTTGTTCAAATAGTCAATAAAACACTATTGGAGGAAGGCCAAGAACAACTTTAACAAATTCTTTGACTGTCCCGAGTGAAGAACTTTTGTGGAGTATCCCATAAGTACACACTCATACTGACCTTCACGATGGCTCACTGGAGCAGAAAGTGAAGACTTGTGCAAACTATTCACCCTGAGTTATAACCTGAAAATACTGTTCCTCTACAACAGGTTTTTCTGTAATAAAAAGAGAACAGAAATTATGACTTATTTTATTCAAGAGTGGCAAAATGTACTGTTTATTCAAAATACTGCTTTCCAAGAAGATGTGAATGATTTCCCAAATTAGGCAAATTATATGTAGAAGACCCGGCAATAACAACAATGCTGTAACTACTTGGTCCTACTTCCTGTTGTCCATCGGTTTCAGAATGATGAAAATTACGACGGTTGCCATAGTGGTTCACATTTTAAAACAAAATATATCTTTTGAAAGAGAAATAGCCCTAAAAATGTTGCATGTAATACGATATTTGGAAAAAGACAAACGCAAATCTGTCAACTGGACAAAAAGTTGTAGGAGTGAAGATGTTTTGCTGCAGCCGCTTCTTCAGTTCTGGTCAGATTTACCAGTGGACACTGCTTTATATCTGTCTGAAGGGAGGAGCTAACTAAACTGAAACTAACACACCTATTGTTTACAGTCTCTGCTTGAAGGCTCGGTCTCGAAAAACAGAAAAAGAAACTGTAAACAATAGGTGTCTTTAGTTTCAGTGTAGTTAGCTCCTCCCTTCAGATACATATAAGGCAGTGTCCACCAGTAGCAGCGAAACGTCTTCACTCCTATGTTTTGTCCAGTTGACAGATTTGAATTTGTCTTTTACCGTGGATCATACCTGGACGACAGGGATTACACAGACTTTTAAAATGGTGCTGAGACGTGTCATTTTGAGGTACTTTTCTCATTCAGAAGATACTGTTTTATCGCTATGGCAACAGTCCTAACGTTTCATCCTTCTGAAACCCACGGATACCAGTTGACCCTTTGACCAAAATGGCTTGTCTTATTTTTCACGTTAGCCCTAAAAAAAAGCCTTGTTCTGTCAAAACAATAACGCCTTTCACGTGGATCACTTTATGTTCTTTGACAAAGGTGTTATCACAAATTGTCATAGTGACTTTACCTGACAGGCGTCAGGGGCCTGCTGCTCCATGGTCCTGAATGCTCTCTTTGTACAAGCGCTTCAGGACAGACACGGATGTGCACTAGACTGGAATGGCAGACCAAAGTTTAGAACTAATACAGAGGTTTTGGTCAGACCTTAGTTATGTCAGAAGTCAAATAAGTAAGAGATACGTGGTCACATTTTTATATGGCACTGTTCCGCCTTCAAGGCACTCAAAGCGCTTTACGTTAAGGAACCACTCACCCATTCACACACACAGATGCAAACACTGGTAGGTTAAGTGTCTTGCCCAAGAACACAACAACATCATTCGTCTGTGGGAGCTGGAATCGCACCGCCAACCTGTGGATCAGTGGATCAGTGACCGCTAAACCAATAATGTTTATGTCAAGAGCGGGATTCGAACCACTAACCTTTTGGATCAGAGGACAAACACCAACCGAGCTACGTTTTTTGTCAGGATTTTACAGTGACATCGCAATTTCAGGCTGCTTTTACAACCGTGTCGTATAACAGAATGAAACAAAGTCAATTGGACATCATTTGGAGTTAGCGTGCACATTTGTCAAGTCCACTGTTCTGGATCCTGTTTTGATGACTGAGGGATTACGCACAGACGTCTTGTCTTCTGTTTCACGGAATACACACTATATACAGGAGGATCACGGCCAACCCCATCTGCTTTATTTTTCCAAGTGTGTTCTTAGCCAGTCATACAGTATCCGGCGTTTTTTATATTTATCGAAACCACAAAAACGCTACACAAACAAGAAGAACTGAAGGAGCGGCTCGGATGAGCAGCGAAACGTCTTCACCCTACGACGTTTTGTGCAGTTGACGGATTAAACTTCGGCTTTTGCTGTGGATCAGACCTGGACGACTGAGGGATTCCACAGACGCAACACAAACGAACGAATGGCGTTTGATCTGGCAGCCGCATTCGAACTCTTTCACTTCCTCGTTTGTCTGTTAATAATTCCGCATGCTTTCCGCTTAAGTAATACTCCCTTAGAACTTACTTTGCTCAGGCCAGTATTTTGCATTTGACTGTAAACTCCCGTGACAGTACATTTATCAGGTGCTAACCCAATTCACTGTGATGCACAAGCAGAGCAGTGTTTGGGTTAACCGGGGCCAGCTCATTATTTAAGGTAGCGCAGTCCCACATGAGCGCACACCCCTGATCAATATTCCCCCTACAGCCTCCTTAAAAACCTCAACTATGTGTTTGGGTGGCCACCGAAAGTCTACAAAACAAGTCTATTGAGCAGAGGAATTGCAGCTATCAGTTGATGACGTTGATGTAATTTATAAACCCGGTGCTTTAGGGAGGAGCGAGACAAGTCTTTTTTGTTTCATTCCGGTCTCTAGAAGACTATAGGGCAGATACAATATTAAGAAAAAGTAGAATTTTACCTGAAGAGGGGCTGTCATCTTTCGAAATACAAAACACGAGCAGAAAACTATGTGTACGAGTGGTAGTAGCAGCGGGGCGACAGTAGCTCAGTTGGTAGAGTGTTTGTCCACTGATCTGAAGGTTGGCGGTGCGATTCCAGCTCCCACAGATGAATACAGTCGTTGTGTCCTTGGGCAAGACACTTAACCCACCTCACCCCCCAGTGTCTGTGTGCACTGGTGTGTGAATGGTTATATAAAAATGGTAAAGACCATTTACCAAATATTTCACTGCTGTAATAATTCAGTATAAACCAGGGTATTGAAATAACAGGATACGACATATTAGTATTCAGTCCTAAGCCTGGATAAATTTGCAATGTTATGAAATGCGCATTCATTCAACCCTCAAAAATTGTGGGCTTACCTCTCCACAGATCTGACCTGTAATGCAGCGTGGTAGCTTGTCTCCATGGCGATAGATCAATTCCATACCTATGAACAGTGAAACACACCAGGCAAATCATATGAAAACCGCTACCAGAAAAGTCCCACAGTGCAACTTTTCCAAGCACTGTAATATAGCTGGTTGTGATAGTGAAGGTGAACAAAATAACAAAAAATACCTTTAGGCCTGAGAAAACGGCCTTTGTGCTTGATAGCTCTTTTCTTGTGCTCATTTGGCGCAGGTCTCGCTAACCCTCACCACACAATCAGCTCCCATCTTCTGTGTTTCTTCGAGGGGGCTTTGGCTTGTGTTTGGCTCCGTCTCTGGACTTAGACTTTTGAATTTCTCCCTCTGTCCTCCACGCTTTGGCTCTCTTCCATCTCTTTAGGCTCGCGCGCTGTCCGCGCCGGTCACATCACATGACTCATCGCCACGGCAACAGTCACAGGCCCGGGGTCCGCTGGAGCTGCAGCCGACCGCCGGTCAACAACAAAAACCAAGACAGACAAAATACAGGCGAGTTTCCCTGTTATAGGTGACACTTCAAAGGATATAATGGGAAGCTAATGGAGGACCGACTGTTACCATAGCACCCATGAATACAGTAAGTACAATGGTGACGCGCCTGCATATTTAGAGTTCTTCTCTCAAACAGAAAACACTCTGTTCCACCTTGTGATGTCGTGAGGTAATACAGGAAGTGTCCACTGTGTTTTTAAACTCCATGCACCTTCACTAGAATCATTTGGATAATTTCAGATCTGGAATTTCCTATTTCTACTGAACTAAAGGTAGAAAGTAGCTGTTAACTTGAAAACTACCACTTCATGACATCGCAAGGTGTAACAGAGCGTTTTGAGCTTTGGAGATGCAGACAGACTAATGATAAAGGGTTACTCAAACATGTGTGAATGAAATAAAACACAAATCCAGGTATGTTGTTGAGGAGGGAAGAGCATTGTTACACAGCTTAAAGTTCAGAGTCAATTTTGCGTAATATAGGACCTTTAAGTGTCTTGCTTAAGGACAGCATTCATCTGTGGGAGCTGGAATCGCACCACCAACATGTGGGTCAGTGGAACTGACCGCACAACCAATGATGTTTATGTCGAGAGCAGGATTTGAACCGCCAAACTTCGGATCACTGGACAAACACTCTGAGCTACTGTCGCCCAGGTTCAAACAGGTAATTCTTTAATATGACAAATCAGGCAGATAAAGAATTTAGGAGCAAATGTCTTTATTAATCCATCCATCCATCTTCTGCTGCTTATCCGAGGCCGGGTCGCGGGGGCAGCAGTCTAAGCAGGGACTCCCAGACTTCCCCCACGCCAGACACTTCCTCCAGCTCCTGCAGTGGGACCCCAAGGTGTTCCCAGGCCAGCCGTCGTTATTAATATCAACTTAAATCTCTTTTACAATGAGGGATCTCCAATCAGAAAACAGACTGGGAATAAACAGGTTCCTCAAACAGGGGTAAATGAAGATTCAGAATGTAGAAAGCATAATTTGCAAAAAGCCGAGAGTCAGTTGAGTGTCTCTCTTAATTGGTCAACAATCTACCAAAACTGAATGAGCAGAGGGAGTATATATATAAACTACCCTGTGATGATTAGTGGAAAAACAGGAACTAAGCAAAAGATGGACCGGAGCAGGCTGGGATTTGGAGCTGGACTGGGGATAAATACCAAAACAATAGGCAGCCTTGGTCCTCCAGCCACTTCTTCTGCGTTTTTGTTTCTTCTTCGCGTGACCTTCGCCTCGCCTCTGGTTTAAATTCAGGGTTTGACCACCTCTTCCCTTTGTAAATCCTGTGTTGGGAAGAGGTCAGTCTATTGCAATCCCATGGTTCAAGAGTCATTTTGTTGTTATTTTGCCTTTATTTACATCCATAATTATTATTTTGTTGTTCATATTAAGCTCTGATGTCGCTCTGTTGTTTTAATTTATTCGTGTGAAGATGTGCGAGAAGATGCTAACTCTGTCCATTATCTACTGTTATTGTGAGCCAGGTACAGTATGTTGTTTTGCCTTTTGTAAATCCAGTGTTAGGATGAGTTTAGGCTGAACCGTAAACAGCGGCACATGTTGATCCTATTTTCTATTACTGGGAACCAGATTAAATGCAGAGTGCCTCCAAAAAGTTCCTCCGCAAGCTTTACAAACAACACAACGCAGAAGTCCATCAGTCACACGCCTTACATGAAGAAAGACTGGATTCAAAATGAACAAATTGTTTGTTAAGAATGATTCAAGCTTCTTAAACCTGAATCGTTCTTTAAAAACAATCATGTTATGAATTAAGTCTTTCTAAGGCTGTAGTGTTAGGCCACCTAGTGATGTCATGAAGTGGTAGTTTTGAAGTTAACAGCTACCTTTTACCTAATGTTTAGTAGAGATTGGAAATTCCAGGGCTGAAGTGATCCAAATGATTCTAGTGAAAGTGTGTGGAGTTTAAAAACACAGCGGAGCACTTCCTGTATTACCACATGACATCACAAGGTGGAACAGAGTGTTTTCTGTTTGAGAGAAAAACTCAGCCTAAATATGCACGAGTTAAACATGTGTGAATGAAACAAAACACAACTCTAGGTCTGTTTTTGATACGGAAACAACATTATAACATAAATCAGAGAATAGCGTAAAATGGGCCCTTTAATTCTCACAAACCTAGTGAAAATCTTGCCTTACTTGTTTGTATAAAATTAGATTATAAAACTTTAAACTCTACTATTGATTCTTATCATTGGTTAATAAAATACTGCCGTTAAAATATGAGATTAGTTTATAATTTCAGTGGTCCATGGCGTGTTTTTCATCATATGCGTATTGTCTACCCAGATGAAAAAATGTGCACATCTCCGATATTTCCCGACACTGTCCTCGTGATCAAAGTGCTACGCCTCGCTCACTCTGCATTATTTTCATATGATCAGCATGTCCCGGCACAGGCGCTCAGTGTGAGGTTGTCGTGGCGATGGACAAGAAGCGGCTGCCGTGGCGATGGCAGTAGACTTGTGTTTCGAGGCACAGCGCATTGCATCGATCCCGCATCGGTTCGGCTCCGTTTACAGGGTCCATCTCCAGGGTCGCTGATTGATGTGTGGATAATTGAGCTGTCGCCGGGATTTACATGTCCTCACAAGACTTTAGGAATAATATTGTATTTTACTTTAGCGTCATTTACGGCAAAAGACTTCCTGGTGTCTATTTGTGTCAATACGGCGTGACACGCGGACAAAGTTATGTGTTAATTTGGGGAGAAAAAGTTGTTGTAAATAGGAATCGTGCTTCAAATTTGGTTATCGTGACGGGTCTAGTTGTAGAAAAGCTGACGTCATCAACATTCCCCGGGGTAGTGAAGCTGAAGCTAACTTAAAGCACTACTCTGTCTGTGTTGCTCTGTTACTCAAGTTAACCTTAAACTGCGCAATTTCAGGACAATTCTGACACAAATTGTTGTCAGAATAATTTAAAAAACGGGACGGATTTTGGCTCCTGGGGTTAGACGTGTCCACAGAACTGCACACGCCGCTCCTCATATTGTCTGTCTAGATGAAAAAATATGCACATCTCCAATGTTTCTTGACGCTGTCCTCGTGATCAAAGTGCACACCTCCTCCGTGGGCTCTGCTCGAATGAGATTCAAACGCACAGTGTGAGTTTGGAAGTGATTTGGAATGTCTCAAAATCTTACAAAATCTTATGGTGTAAGGCCAGAGTTAACTCTGTAGAAGTAGTAGTAGTAGTTGTTGTTGTAGTTGTTGTTGTGATAATTGTAGTAATAGTTGTTGTAATTGTAGTAGTAATAGTAGTAGTAGTAGTAGTGGTAGTAGTAGTAGTTGTTGTTGTAGTTGTTGTTGTGATAATTGTAGTAATAGTTGTTGTAATTGTAGTAGTAATAGTAGTAGTAGTAGTAGTGGTAGTAGTAGTAGTTGTTGTTGTAGTTGTTGTTGTGATAATTGTAGTAATAGTTGTTGTAATTGTAGTAGTAATAGTAGTAGTAGTAGTAGTGGTAGTAGTAGTAGTTGTTGTTGTAGTTGTTGTTGTGATAATTGTAGTAATAGTTGTTGTAATTGTAGTAGTAATAGTAGTAGTAGTAGTAGTGGTAGTAGTAGTAGTTGTTGTTGTAGTTGTTGTTGTGATAATTGTAGTAATAGTTGTTGTAATTGTAGTAGTAATAGTAGTAGTAGTAGTAGTGGTAGTAGTAGTTGTGGTAACTGTAGCAGTAGCAGTAGTTGTGGTAACTGTGGTAGTAGTAGTCATGGTAGTGGTAATTGTGGTAACAGTTTTCTGATATAAAGTGAACTGGAGTCGATGGAGCCTGAAGTGAGCCCATCATCACTATTTGCAACGGGTCGTCCAGCAGTTTAGCCATGTCCATTTATATTTACAGTCTATGGTGATTTCAGGCCAGTTTTGACACAAATTGTAGTTGCACAATAATTTTAAAAACAGGACGGATTCTGGCTCTTTCGTGGGCCTGGGGTTAAACGTGAGCGTATGAAAAGACGCGTCCACAGCTCTGCACACGGTTCCTCTGGCTCACGTCCCTCGTACAGCCTGAGCAGTGTCTTCCACCATCGCCGCGGTTCATGACATGTTTTCCATCATGTACATATTCTCTCCCCAGATGAAAAAATATGCACATCTCCAATGTTTCTCGCCGCTGTCCTCGTGATCAAAGTGCACACCTCCTACGTGGGCTCTGCTCGTGTGAGATTCAGTCGCACAGCGTGAGTTTGGAAATGATTTGGAAAGTCTCAAAATCTTACAGTGTAAGGCCAGAGTTAGAGTTAAATCTGTCAGTGCAAAGTATCAATGCAGAAGTAATAGTAGTAGTGGTAATTGTAGTTGTAGAAATAGTGGTAATAGTAATTGTAGTAGTAGTAGTGGTAATTGTAGTTGTAATAGTAGTAGTAGAAGTAGTAGTGGTAATAGAAGTAGTAGGAGTAGTAGTAGTAGTAGTCTAGGGTCAGGGAAGTAACAAAAACCAAGATGGAAAAATGGTGAAATAAAGAAGTAATTTAATGTACAGGCTCAAGGGCAAAGTAACAAAAATGGGCTAAAACATTTACATAAATGTATAAAACAAAAGAACCTAAACTAAGAAACCGAAAATAACGACTAACAAATAAGTTTTGTGTCTTAGAAAACGGGTCCCCTAGACCTATTAAAACTAAGGGAGACATAACACGAAAAACAAACCACGAGTCACATGAACCTACAAACAGAATCGAGTGACAAAATAAAAAGACACAAAACTAAAATAAAACTAAACTAGTGTCTCACACCCAAAGTTAGACACAAGCACAAACACCTAACGAAACAACTTGAGACACGTACAGAACGGCAGAACGGCCACACGGAGCCCAGCAGCACTGAACAGGTGAACTGAATCTCCTTAAGTGAGGGAGGCAGCTGCAGGTGAGACACAGGATTGGCCAGGCTGGGAAACAGTCCTCCAATCATCAGCGAGGGCTCACACAGCCAGGAAGTCAAGAGGGAAAAGGGACAGATTCAGCCACACACCAACATAACAGGCAAATAATAACAGATGAGAAGAACTTAAGGTCTAGGGCCGTAACAGTAGTAGTAGTAGTAGTAGTAGTGGTAGTAATAGTAGTAGCCTATAGTAGTAATAGCCTAATAATAAAAGTGTCAGTTGCAGTTGCATTAGTATTAGTAGTATTTGGGGCAGCCTTGTTATGTCCAAAGGAAAGACCCATCACCCGCCCACCTGCCATCAGCCTCCTGTCTCTGCGTAGCACTAATGCATAGCTGTTGATCCTTAATATATATATTTTACCCAACGAATACGTGATATTTATTTACGCGAAGAGCAGCCCACCGCCGTCAGCAGACGCAGCCCCGGCTCCGTGCGGTCGTTCCAGGCTAATTAAGCAGAGGGTTTGGAGTCCTGGTGTCCTGCGGGGTCAGTGTGCGGCAGCTGCTTCCCGCTGACAGCAGACAGCCCCTCTCTCTGCTCTGCGGGCTACGGAGCGCTGTCTATTCTCGTATTGTTAAGTTAAGGCTATAGTGTGGTTGTTTTAAAATGAAATCAATCGCACAGATCCTCTTCTCAGTTTCTTGTACACGAACGTAAGGTTGGAAGAAAATAGCATTTCTTATCAATGATTGGCAATTGAAGAGCAAACACATCTCTGTTTTGAAAAATTGTCATAAAAGTGTGTTTTCTTTTTGTGACCATCTTCCACAGGGATTGTCAGTGAATATAATATCTAGAGGATTTTATCAGGGGGGAATGGAATAATATTTTGATAGCAGTAAAATACTTTCGACTTTTGAAAATAATGCTATAAAAAGAGTAAACTGCAAGGCTCCAGGGACTTTTAAATGGCACTTATCTGTTTTAGCAAATTAACTCTTCAGTTATTGTGTGTTCTTTGTATGATATTACTAGTCACATTCTGCTCTCAGGGACATGTAGGTGCCACAATCACAATCACACACCACATTTAAAGGTGAGTGAAGTGCTTTGCCCAGTAACACATTAGAGTTCAGGTTACTTCCAACTTCAGGTTACAAAACAAAAAAACAAACAACAACAAAAAAGATGTGTTTTATTGATTCAAAGTGCAAATAATTTTGATTCTACAATGTGGTGATGTCATAGTCCCAGACGGGGGGCAAGAGTCAGTGTTTCCCATGGACTGTATATATAAACGGACATAGCTAACCCGCTAGCCGCCGCGTTCCAAATAGGAAGTGAGCCTGAGTGCGCTTCCGGCTCCGATTCACTTTCTACTGAAAAACTCTTGCTTGTCTCTCTGTAACTGCTGCTGTGTGGCTCGTCATTTTGGTCGAAAAATGTTCGTATTAACCCGCTCTACATGATCCTGGTGTTTTTATTTCCCTATTGTGTCCATAAGTCAAGATATGAACATTAATAACAGACAAATCAGGCCCCTTCTTTCCCCAAGGTTGCTCCTGCTAGCGTTAGCGACAGGTTTGATAGACAGCGTTACCAAGCGCCCGCTCCGGGAAGGGGCGCTACATTCAACATCCTCGCTCCAGATTGTCTCTGTGGTTGCTGTGATACTCGCGGTTGAAATTCCAAATATGGAACTCTGCTACAGATTCGCCTCTATAACTTCTAGCCTCAATGAGCCTCATTTAACTGGAGCTGAACGATACGGGTGACATCACACTCAGTTAGTCCACTTCTCTATACAGTCTATGTTTTTTCCTATTGATTAAATTGTACTTTGTCATGAAATATCCAAAATGTACATGTACAAATGTTGAACCTGATCATTTCTATTCATGACTCGACCCAAGAATTCACTGAATTACCGCAAAATACGCTTTTCAGCAACATTAATTTTAGCTGACAGCCTGACCCCCATCTGGATTAAACACTATTGGCCCTTATTTTGTCTAAACGCACAACAGACTAGACAATCTTCTTCCAATAACACAAACTCACACACAGTTTCACTTCCATCAGTTCCCTCATATTGGCAGCCGAGAAAAGATATTACCCGTATGAAAACCAGCGGCCCCTCTCCTCTGTATTGCACACTGGATAGTTATTGCAAGGGGTGCTTATGTCCAAGGCAGATGGTCATTTAGCACTAGCCCCGACAATTCTTCCCTTTAGATTTACATGGGGCTGTCAGCGATCACGACAATGGCTTTTCTCAGCGGCGAACAGTGGCACTTTACAAAAACACATTAGACCCAAGAGCTTCCTGTAGCGTCCAATAGAGAGGCGGCAGGTCAGCGCTCTCCACGCGGACTATAGCTGGGCTTGTATTAATTATTAAAACGCTTTTTCATCTCCACACAGCCGTAAGCAAGTTGATTATCTTTCAGCGTGGCCTACGGAAACGTTACGATCTCCGCGGATACAGCGGTCTTCGCATACGCGGGCCGGCTCTGCGGTAAATCGGTTCATTGCTTAGACGATGGCAACTTCATCAGAAAACTAAGCCATGCAACAAAATGGGGGGTAATAATGGGTTCGCGGCAGGCAGTACATTGGAAAACACAACCGGGCCCCTTTCCCTGACTGGCGCAGCACTATCTTCGCCTTGTGTCAAAAATATTACTTTGGCTCTTTCAAATGTCATCTGTTTACTAGGAAAACGCATTAGAAAGCCTTTATATAACACATTCAGCGTTTATGTGGCGCAATATTGTATGATGACCCCATTTGTGTTAGCAACCTCCGAAAAACACAACAAGAGCAATGGGAAACAACAAGGCGATGGGCGAGCCTACGTTACTTTGTGGATAAGTAGCAGTGGTTCCCTGGCTAATGTAGGCAGTGTTTATCATTAATAGAGGAGACTAGGGGTGAGCTCCCTATGTAATTTTTGCCTCCAAACAAGCTGATGATAAATTGATACTGTTTGCTTGTTGTACAGGGTGATCATAGTCTTTATCATTTTAAAATTTCAATACAAAGGCACGTGATAAGATATATGAATTAGGTTTGTTCTGTCGTACTTATAAAAGTTTTTAATTCAGTTCTTCATTCTAACATTTCCAGACCGTTGGGTTGGAAGGGATGGACCAATTCCGCGGCCACCGTGTTCACCAGATATCACACCTCTGGACTTCATTCTGTGGGGCTACGTTTAAGATATCGTGTATCGAACAATGATACAGGACATTACTGAACTAAAGCAACGGATAAAAGATGTGATTGCTACAGCGAACATGGCAAGAAATCGAGAACCTTCAGGGACTGCAGATGGAAAGTAGCAGTAGCTAAATCTGGTACAAATCATCTTTTCTTTTGTAAGATTAATGAATTTGTACATGGTCCCTGACAAATAAAGAAGAAAGAAAGAAAGAAAGAAAGATGTGCTTTGACTAATGGTGCCCATATAGAGGAGTATTAAATGAGGTAAAAATCTTTGGAAACCACTGAGTACAATAGAACAAGTCTGATTAAAATATCTTATCAAGTGCCTTTGTAATAATATTTTTAAATTGTAAAGAGACTTACAATTTAAATTTTAGATAATACAGGGTATCATCTCAAATTTGAAGATAACTTTATTTCATCTTTAATCAGTTAGAGACATTAAGTAAATGATCATGGTCACATTTTTATACAGCGCTTTTCCACCTTCTAGGCACCCAAAGAGCTTTACATGAAGGAACCACTCACCCATTCATGCGCTAATGCACACAGACACTGGAGGTGAGGTAGGTTAAGTGTCTTGCCCAAGGACACAATGACAGTATTCATCTGTGGGAGCTGGAATCGCACCGCCAACCTGTGGGTCAATGGATCTGACGGCTCAATCAATGATGTTTATGTTGAGAGCAGGATTCGAACCGCCAACGTTCGGATCAGTGGACAAACGCTCTACCAGCTGAGCTACTGTGACATATTTATACCAAAAATATAAATATATAAAATAATTTAAATAAGTATCGCCCGTGCCGTCATATAGTCCTGTACAAACCTGTGGGAAGCAGTGGAACTAGGGGCACGACTGATGGGACGCTATTCGCAGCCAGTTCATTTGTATGTTTCCTGATGCTTTATTTTGTGTTGTTGTGCTGTGTGTTTTTTTTTAAAGTTCATTTTTAGTCTCCTCTACTAGTCCTGATATTGACTTATTTTGACAGGGCATTTGGTCCCAGTCAAGTCACACTTTTCTGAATGGTAAAGCATTGCAGATTCTGAGTTAAATGCATTCGAAGGGGAAACTGTTCAGCTGTATCAAGGACACGCGGCTCACGTAGCACTTGTTGACATTTCTTTGTTGCCAGCTCTACCTGTGTCCTATTTGTGCTCTGAGGCTATTACACCTCGCAATTGACGGTTTTCAGAATCTGGAATGAGATGATGTCGTGCTCCCAGATGGTCGGAGGACGGGCAAGAGTCAGTGGTTCCTATTGATTACATGAAATCTCTAAAGGCTAATTTCACAAATCTTGAACCAGATCATTTCTATTAGCGACTAGACCCAAGAACTCACTGTATTACAAATCATTAATGTGATGCCATCTGAAAGCCAGCACTGGAAGCTGAAAAAACTTGAACAAACAACACTACTACAATAATAATGTTCATGTTTTCGGAGCCCATATGATGAAAGAAAATCCCCTATGTTCCCCTGTGAGTCTCTGATCTCTTTACAACTTCTGGGCTACTTGAATCTTTTTTTTTATGTTTACAGTTAATACTTTTAATGGCAAAGATATTAACCTGGGTCTGTATCACAAATTAATAGGTTATTTATTTATTTAGCTGTTAGCATAAGCAGCATAAGGTTAAAAAAAAAGAATGTGACCCTCGAGTCTAACAAATGTGAAACTAGAAATTGATCAGGTTCAACGTATATGGGAATTAGGGTTAAGGTTTATCGTGCTCCATCTGAGACTTTGAAAGACTTTGAAATCACCAAATTATAGACTGCAAACGCGACCTACTTTCAGTGCATTATGACTGAGCAGTGACAGCATTATTTGTAATACTAGCCTCAGTCCTCATAGGCGCGTAGAGAGTGGCTCCTTTGGGACTGTTGACGTAGATGTACAGTCACACAACAGTGTTTTACTTCATATGTCCCATGTGGGAGCAGAAGAGCCGTTCCACATGCTTTTGTGTAAACATGATTCATGACTCTGCTTCACTCAATGTGCCCCAGTAATCTGGACGTATGACCTGGTATCGCTGACTCGTAAATGCATACAATAAAGTCGTATTTACGGTAAAAACTCAAGTTGTACCCAACAGACCTCATACTGTATGTAACAGCATTTCACACAAGGAAAATACAAAAAGTTCGGCTTATTCACCTTATTCCGGAAGTTGCCGTCATTCGGGTTGTATTATTTTGCAAGGTGCTGCTGATCTTGACAGTAAATCCGTTTTATATGGACTACAGAGCTGTTTTAAAGCTTCCTAGAGAATCAGTGCAGGGTTGACTTGATGGTCACGTGAACAAAGAACATTTTACACAGATCAACCTACGTTATATCACATTTTCTGCTAAAGTTTTCCCAAATTCTCCATTGGAATGAGTGGGATTCCCGCTTAACCAGAAGTGCCACCACAGTTTAGAGGTAGAACTGGGCGGGGTGGAATAAGGTCAGTAGAAATTGTACTACGGAGACAGGAACAGGAGCCTTTGATGGTGGTGGTGAAGAAGACCATGAATAAGGTGAGGTGGCTGATGATCACGCTGCTTCGGTGAATATGGCGCATATGGAAGAAAAAGTTCATTTCTGTAGTAACGATTGGTGGATCCAATAATGCAGGAAAAAAGCAGGAATCCTGACAATTTCATATGAATTGTGTAGAGGTGATCGTTGTCATGTCTCATTATTTCCTGTTTGCTCCCTGTGATTTTGCTGTTTTATTTTGACATCACTCACCTTGTTGCTTGTTACTTCCTCTCCTCTTGCGATCCCGCCTTTGATTATGACCCCGCCCTCATGTACTGCACGTGTTTGTCATTACCTCCCTTTTTAGTCTGCTTGTTCCCCGCTTCGTTTGCCAGATTGTCGCGTTACGTGAATGTCCTGAATTTTTGCGTTTCGCGCCTTGGCTTCATTAAATCTTTGTCAAACTTGTCCTGACTCTGGGAGTGTTTTGAGCCATTTATCGTACATACCTGACAGCAGCTGCATCAAATATTAACCAAATTTGTACTTTTACTTTCAAGTACAAAAAAGTCTAGCTTGTTTTACATTACATTACAACTTCACTTATAATCTTACAATCTTACACACCTTGTCAGACACTTAAAACTTGGAGCATAAATAGTGGAATTATTTGCTTGGGTGGAAGCAGACATAATCAATTTCAAACTATTCAATCTTTAATAAGCAATGCAATTATGTTGATAAGAGTTTTGAATTAGCCTGTTCACACTGGATTAATCAAACTGCAGTGCACTTTTGAGGCTTGTGGTCTGAGAATAAATTGAGTAGAATGTCAGTGTGGGTTCAGAATAGATCAGTGTCCACCCCACATAACTCCTCATTTCACTGGAGCCGCATAAAGAAGCACATGTCTCGGGGCGTGTAAGCTGTCCACTGCTGTGATCTTTAGTTACGTTGCCTATGGACGTACTCAGATCACAAGCAGCTAACATATGCTCAGCTGGATCCCTTCAATAGAGCGGTGACGAATGTATGGCTTTTAATGTGTAACCCTTTGAGGTATTGGCTGACGTGACAAGATTAAAATGGCTGATTTGGTAAATCTTCAGCTGTACTGTCAAACACACACACTGACAGGTAAGGAACTCATTATATATTGGTCATGGCAGGTATTAGTTTGGGTCTACGTAAGTGGTTCCTGTCCATACTATGCTATTTTCTGATCTATGTTATAAAGTTTCCTCATCACAAACATATCTGGAGTTCTGTTTTGTTTCATTCACACGGTTTAAAGCTCACAAGAGTCAATTTTGCATAATATAGGACCTTTAAAGGTGCATTATGTAACTTTTCTGGTGGGGAGACCAGTAAAGCTTGTTTCCCTGGAGATGTTTTTGCATGTTTTCAGTTATAAGCAATACAAATTACTGTTCAAAAATACGTTGAAAAACATGAGCGGAGTCACCTCTCCACAGATCTAACCTGTAACTTGGCCTGGTGGCGCCACCTGCTTGTCTCCATGGGGATAGATAGGTTGTGCATGGGGGCGACAGTAGCTCAGTTGGTAGAGTGTTTGTTCACTGAGCTGAAGGCTGGAGTTTCAAATCCCGCTCTCGACATCAACCTCATTGGTCGAGCGGTCAGTTCCACTGACCCACAGGTTGGCGATGCGATTCCAGCTCCCACAAATGAATCCTGTCATTGTGTCCTTGGACAAGACACTTAACCCACCTCGCCCTCAATGTCTGTGAACGCTGGTGTATGAATGTGTGTGAATGGGTGAGTGGTTTCTTGATGTAAAGCACCTTGAGTGCGTAGAAAGTGGAAAATCGCTGTATAAAAATGTGTCCATGTAACTTTTCTGCTGGGACACTGCCCGCTGCTTGTCTCCCTGGAGATGTTTTTGCATGTATAAAATTATAAGCAATAAAAACTAATGCTCAAAAATACATTGAAAAAACATGAATTCCTATGAGCGTGGAGGTCAGATCTGTGGAGAGGCGTTTTTCAGGGTAATTTTAAGGAATAAAAACACTTGTAATTGAATAAACGTGGGATAGATAAGTTTTATGCCGTATAACTGTGGAACATTCCAAGCAAAGCAATAAAATCTCCACGGAGACAAGCAGGTGGTGGAAAAGCTGCACCCTCAAGCAACTACTGTAATCGTATGCATTGGGTCTGTGTGGTTTGGTCCATCAGACAAACTACTGCAGCAGTTTGCTTTCATATAATGCCAATCCCAATAGAAATATGCTCCACAGTTTTTTATTGAGGTACATGTTATACCCAAGGAGCCAGGTGGTCGTAATAGTTAGTAATGTTGTGTGGAGTATGTGGGACCATAACTACCCCCAATGGGAATCTGACCATATCCACATGCTGACTTTATATCATGGTGTAATCTGTTATTAAATATACCTGCTAAAGTGAATTAATTGAGTAAATCAAAGGCACGGATCTCTTTACAAATTTATAAGTATTTAATAACACTATTACTCTTGCTGGCATTGCATTTATTGCCTGTGTGTCGTAAGTAAAGAGTGTGTAGAATCACATTATAGGAGCGGGGCCAGAAGTGTGCGATGCAGTTTAGAGTCGCTCCCCTGTTGCACATTACTGTACTGCACTCACTCGCAGGAAAAGCCAAGAAATTTGCAGCCAGAGCAGGAGGCAGTGAGGAGAGAGGGGCTGTGAAGTGGGAAAAAAGATAACGGCAACATGCCTTTGACGTTTCTTTGGACTCCTGCAATTTAAAGGCAGCGGATGGTCGTCGTGAAGAGGAATACCAAGTAAGAAGTGCCGAAATGAGACTGGAAACTTGAAAGAAGCAGGGTTTGAATTCACACTAATTTCACCAGTGTGTGGATTAAAGGACACGTGACTTATCCAGGTCCTTGTATAAACAACATGTTCCCATTAACTGATTGATTCTTGATTCTTTTGGTTGCTTTTTTCTTAAAATGTTCAAATCCATATATAAAATGTACAGATGTGAAGCTCATTATCGATATTGTGGCAACCTTTAGACTTAATTTGACACTTACTACCACTAGATGGACTCAAGAGTCACTGCCCAAATGACTCTCCGGCCTCACAGCATGAAGGTTCTGGGATCGACTTCCGGATCTGGATAATGTTTTTATCCCGTCCTATGCAGAAGCCATTTTCAATTTAATGGAACTAGCTTGAAACACTGGGAATTTATCCTACACTGAGAAGTCCAGCCCCTCCCTCCAAAGGGAAGAGTCTTAGAGTGAAACTGCTCTGCCCTTGTTTACTTGCTAACATCTCCAGGTCTCATCCATACTAGCCAACCTGTACATGGAATTGTTCGAGAAGCATTGACCTCCTTCCTAGTCACTGGTTGCTCTACTTTTTGAAGATCAACAAATAAGAACTGGAAGCCTTCACAGAGCACATCAATGCTGTGGACCCACACATCAGGTTCACAGTAAATATACCAAGATGTAAAGGCCAAGAAACACTTGGCCTTCACAGATTATGTTGCAATCATAGGATGGGACGGCAAACTCCAGATAGAAGTCTATAGGAAACTGACGCACACAATTCAGTGCCTGTTCTTTGACTCAAACCATCCCCTGCAGCATAAACTGGGGGTTATTAGGGCGCTACAGCACAAGAGGTGCCTACAAACTCAGAGGGAAAGAAGGAGAAACATGTCTAAAATGCACTCTCAGCCTGTGGATATGCTACATGGACCCTTAACAGAGTGAAAAAGCCAAAAAGCAGGACAAAAGGGAAACAGAACTAAAGAGGAATGTTGTGTCCATCCCATATGTGTCAGGTCTGTCTGAAAAACTGCGAAGGATCTTCAGACAAAACGACATTCCTCTGTATTTTAAACCAGTGAACGCCCTAAGACACAAACTAGTATATCTCAAGAACAGAGCACCAAGCCAAAAACAGAGTAATGTAGTGTATTCAATTCACTGTAACACAGAAGGCTGCAGTGAACAGTACATAGGGGAAATTAAGTAACCACTACACAAGAGACTATATCAACACAGAAGATATAACTCGGGTGTGCAATCTGCTGTCCACCTTAATCTTAAAACCACAAATCACTCATTTGTAGACAGCAAGGTACAGATTTTAAGCAGAGAGAAAAATTGGTTTGCTAGGGAAGTGAAGGAAGCAATTTTTTGTGAAGAAAGAGAGCCCCCCCTGAACAGGAATGGTGGACTCGGATATAATCTACCATCTGTTTACAGGAGCATCCTCAGTCCACAGACAAAGACCACAACAAGCCAATCAAATGCTAATCAGGCACTGAACAAACCTGACAGTGAGACAGCCAATACACAATAGGGGCATAACGACCCACATGATCGTAACTAGTAAACAAGGGCAAGGCAGTTTCACTCTAAAACTCCTGCTGTGCAGTTTGCATGTTTCTGTCTGTGTCTGGGTGGGTTTCCTCTGGGAACTCTGCTTTCCCCCACCAACCAAAAACATGCACAAAATTTTAACCTCATTGGATTGAGAATAGGCACAACAGGTAAAATCCTCCAGCTAAGGTAGTCCTGCCCAAGTCTAACTGAAGGTCATGGAGATGGGTCCCCAGGCGCAGCACAGTGGGGCTCGCTGCTCTTGACAGGTTGCCCCAGTGGCAAAAGGCCAGAGGAAACATTTTCCTTCACCAACAAAAAA